>JAJOZX010003434.1:402500-452500 GCA_023014485.1 Bathynomus jamesi
TTAACAGGGTTTAATGAGAATACAGTCACGGGTGAAAGTTTAAAATCACTCACAAATTTCTGAAATATCTATACCCATTTTTTTTACAAGACCAAAACAGCGACACTCTAAAAAACTAACTATACCTAAACTAACTTAACCTAACCTAATTTAATCTAACCTAATAATTACTTGTCGATAGAATGTCAAGTCGATCAAATGTCATAAGGCCGGATGACACTTGTTATGAAGTAGACCTTGCCTGATGTAATGTAAAACATAGCAAAACACTTGAAAATACAAGGTAACTTAATACAGTAATAGTCTTGTCTTCACTGTGGTGGAAGCCAAAAATGAAAGACTGGAAGTATGATTTGAAAATGTATGGAATTTGGATGTTTCTCTACATTTCTTGAAAAAATTTTAAATAAAAAAATTTTAAATTCATATTTTTCATTCTATATCAAATTTAATTTGTTTTAATATAATATTTTCATGTAATTATTAATTTTGAGTAAACTTTCCAAAATATCTGTGTCTGAATCAAATATTCTTAAATTAATTGCAGTTGGGACAAAAACAGTTTGTATTAATAAAAAATAATTATTAACTATTGATTAGGCTTATTAACAATTAATTATTAACAAAACTACCATGAATTTAACATTACTTTTTCTTATTACGTTAAAAAACCCTGTAAATTCCTAATCATTCCTTTAATTCGTGTGAAATACCTAACGAATTTCTGATTTGCAAAGGCTAAAAAAGTGGGCAGAAAAGTGGAAATTTTCCCAGAGGCTATAGTCAAAAGCAAACAGCTTCTTGATTCAAATATTTCAGTTAACAAATAGGCAAGATAAGAAAGAGGGTCTTCGAGGGTGGAGAGTACAATCCAAAAACGGGCCAAGAATAACTGCTGAATGCACTGATAATACGATAAGAAGGAAGACAAAAGTCAACCCCTTCATCACCAGTGCCCAGAGGCAGAAGAAACTCCCTACTTCAGTCAGTAGAGGTTTCAGAATTTCCAAACAACATGCCCTAAGAACAATACAGGAGGGTAGATATTTATTCATTAATTTCACTCTTTAAGCTAACGCCATGAGTCAGACAAAAGGTTAACTCTCTCTCTCTCTCTCTCTCTCTCTCTCTCTCTCATCCAAGAAATTAAAAGAAATCTTTTTATGTGTAGCTTTGGAGAGAAATTCGTTTGATCTTGTGCTTTTATTCGAAAGTACAGTAGTTAATCCTTCAGACAGTTCGCTGAAAGATTAACTAGTGCATTTTCTAATGAAAGCACAAGACAAAATGAATATCACTGAAAAGCTACACTTGAAAAAAAAAATTGTTTGGTTTCGTGGATAGTGTGGTGGTAAGATGTACTCGGGACGTTATTCTGCGACTCTGGTACAAAACCTCCTTATGCTTTTCTATCCAGTTTTTTGTTACTGCTAGAATAGTTAAAAAATTAACAGGTTAATAACAGGAACCTCCCCCCACTGAACCTAAAGGTTTTTGAGGCTTCCTCTTGTCCTTGTATCTCCCTGTAAGTCCTTGTAATTCCTTGTAACTCTTTGTACTGCACATTTTACTTCGGTCTCCATACTAAAATCAGTTCACGGATTAGTGAACTTCTTCGGAGAAACGACTTCTTCTAAAGTAGTTGTTTTTACATAGGTCATATATATATATATATATATATATATATATATATATATATATACACAGAGTATATTCCAAAAGTATAGAAATAATATTTCTATAGCTATACCGTTATTTATACCGATATGCCATCCGTGGTTTAAATCGAAGTGCACGATTCTCTCTGCAAAGACTATATTTTCCCGCAGTTTTGCAATCTTTGAAATGAACTTAAATTCAAGTAGTGTGTAAAACTTTGTTTTTTATAACTTCAAAATATGAAATATAAGAGAAATAGATCATTTAAACTTCATGAAGTGCGTAATTTCATTCATATCTTATGGCAGAACTTTAGTCTTATAAAATAGTTTTTTTGCACACACACACACACACACACACACACACACACACACACGCCCATTTATCTTAGAGAAGACAAAAGGAATATATAGGAATTCATTTAACTGGACGGAACCATGCAAGTAGCCCGCGGTAATAATTAACTTAATACAACAAATCTTACTGGAAGACCGGAACTTCCACATCTCTCTCTCTCTCTCTCTCTCTCTCTCTCTCTCTCTCTCTCTCTCTCTCTCTCTCTCTCTGATTTTCTGATTTACACACACACACACACACACACACACACACACACACACACACACAGAGTTACTTTGTACCATATCAGTTCGTATCTGTATTCATATCGAAAAGGTGTTGATGGCCAACATACACTACAAATGTCGCTTCGCGCACATCTTTTTCGCTAGGAAGAAGGCGTGGATTTTAATGTGAGTTGCTTTCCAGTACAAAAGAAACGTGCAATGCTAGGGGCTCATACAGCCACACTGTGTGTGTGTGTGTGTTTGTGTGGAGAAAGTTATACAAATATTTACCATCTAAAACCTGTCAGAAGTAAGAAAAAAAAATTTGATTTTCAATTTAAACTAAAGTCCTCTTCTACATTTCCACTAATACTGTTTCCAATTAAAGGCAAATGAAAGAACCAAAGCCAACTTGAACAAATTTTCCACCATAAAAATTATTCTCAACAAAACGAGAACGAAGAGAGAACGCATTTGTTTTTATTATTAAAAAAAAACCTGTTGTTGTTTTTATCAGTTCGAATTTTAATTTGGGTTAAAAAAAACACATTTCCAATTAATTTGTAAGCACATTTGTTAAAAGTTTGTGTATTTTTAAAATGTGACGCCATCATTAAGAAAACGTGTCATTTTAAATGAAATATTTTTTCCAGAAAAAACATTCATGATTGAAAAATCATGACAGATCAATTTTAATAGGAAGTTCTTAATTATTATTTATCTTGCTTCTATTGAAAGGGTGAAAAATATATATATATATATATATATACCTTCAACTGCAAAGAACACGCAGTATAAATAACGTAAAGAAACGACGCTTGTATAGGAGATATTCCGCGCAAGACGAGAGAGAGAGAACGGAACAAATGAAAAAATGAGGTAACCACCTGGGAATCGAACCCGGGATCTTCCGATTGCCGGTCAGACGCGATACCATTACACTATGGACCTCACTCTTCCAAATGCCGTAATTCTTCTACATACTCGCAGAAACCAATGCCCCAAGGGGGCACCTCCCGCATGCCGTAACATTATATACCTTCAACTGCATAAGTGATGTAGATGTATTAGGGGTAGCCAGTGGTAATTTTACATACGTTAGTGATATGAGTGGTACCACCAGGTGGATTGATCATTGTCTCACTAGTAATAATCTAAAGGATCGAATTGTTAGAGTTCATATTTTGCATGATTTCCTTCTTTCTGATCATAGACCATTAGAAATATTAATTAACGTTACCAATTTATGCGCAACACGACTTAACAAGAACTCAATATGTAAGAATAATCGCGTCGATTGGTCCAATGTTAATATGCAGCAGAGAATAGAATACAAAGAGAGAACATGTCACCTCTTTAATAATTTAGAAATTTTGCACCTTGGCTGTAATAATCTTTGCTCAAATGATTCTCACTGTAAACTCATAGATAGGTATTATAGTAAGATAATATCCTTGTTAAGAGAAGCAGGAAGCCCCTTGATTAAATCTTACAACTATCATACTAAGGTTATTCCTGGATGGAATGATTTTATTGCCCCCCTGAAGAGGGAATCGAAAGACGCCTATGATTTGTGGTGCTTTCATGGTAGACCCAGATTAGGACCAGTATACTTGAATATGTGTAGAAGTCGGGGTCAGTATAAGGCAGCCATAAGGCGATGTAAACAGGAAGAAGAGTCTATTCGAGCATCAAAAGCCTGTGAAGCTCGCATAAATAACGATAATAAAAATTTTGGAAATTTGTTAAGAATCAAACGGGTGTCAAAAATGTCCTCCCTCCGACAATCGATGGGGTGTCGGGGGAGGATGAAATTGCAAAGCTGTGGAAAAATCACTACTCTAACATTCTTAATAGTGTGAGTAGGATAATCTTAAGATAGATTGCAGCGAAACGATTGTGGGAGGGACAAGGGAAAATATTTTGATATCATTTTCTGAAGTAAAGAGGTTAATTAAAGAGTTAAAGACTGGTTCTGCGTCAGGGGTAGATGACTTATCGAATGAGCACTTAAAATATGCAAATGACGTAGTATGTCTGCATATATCATTGCTCCTATCAGCCATGCTTGCTCATAGCTCTATCCCTGCAGAGTTCATGAGGGTATATATCTTGCCCCTGGTCAAAAAATAAGTACGGAGACATTCTGTCCAGCAATAATTACAGGCCTATTGCTGTCGCTTCCTGCTTCTCGAAACTACTAGAAAAACTCTTGTTACTCTGATTAAATGATTTCCTATGGACATCTCCTAATCAGTTTGGCTTTAAAAGGTCCCACTCAACTGACCTGTGCATCTATGTACTTAAAGAAACAATATCTAAATACATTGACAGTAATTCAACCATTTATAGCTGTTTCCTTGATATAAGTAAGGCATATGATAGGGTGAACCACAATATTTTATTTGCAAAACTAGAAGACAGGAAGGTTCCCATGTACATATTAAATTTATTGAAATTTTGGTATTCCCACCAATCTTTCACTGTTAGGTGGGGCAATGTACTATCCCAGTGTTTTGGCTCCTCTTTCGGGGTGAGACAAGGTTCCTTGCTCTCCCCTATGCTGTTTAATGTGTATATCGACGGATTAATTGCTTCACTTAATGAGGTAACAGTGGGATGTTGTATAGATAACGCAAGGATAAATAACTTAGTTTATGCCGATCATATGGTGTTAATAAGTCCTTCTGTTAAAGGTCTGGATCGGCTACTAAATGTCTGCGAAGTGTATTCGCAGAAACATGATATTCTTTTTAATGTTACAAAAACTAAGGTTATGCAATTTCATCCTAAAAACTGTAATCAGCCAGCTGATATAAGGTTTAAAATGAATGGTGAAGTAATTGAGGAAGTACAAGAGTTTAAGTATTTGGGTCAAACTATTACCAGCTCCTTGAGTGATGACTCGGATATAAGAAAACAATCTCGAAGCCTGTGTGCTAAAGCGAATATGACCATAAGGAACTTTCATTTCTGTACAAGTGAAGCTAAAGACACACTCTTTCGTACTTTCTGCAGTAATATATACGTCAGCAACTCTGGGTGAATTATAAAAAGGGTTCTGGCAGAACCCTAAATTTGCTGTACAACAGGTCTTTAGACTCTTACATAAATTACCCCGAGATGCTCAGCTTCGCAAATGTTTGCTACCCGCAATGTCCCGAGCTTCCCGGAGGTAACAAGACGTGCTCAACACAGTCTAATGCAAAGAATTAAAAAGTCAACCAACCCGATCATCCAAGCTATCCATGAGTCCTGCCATTTATCCTCTAAGCTATGGACTTCTTGGTACGAAAACGTGTCTGTAGCTCCACTTAACTTCGACAGTGCAGTATTATTTCTAATCAATTGTATATATTTCTATCCTTAGTGTATGAACTGTCATTGTATTAATAATATTTGTCATATGGACTATAGTCTGCCAATAAACCTTTTCATTTTCATTTTCATTTTCATATATATATTTTTTTTTATTTATTTATTTTGTTTTTCTGTGCGGAGCAGTGATCAATCAGCATAGCAGATAACAGCTGGAACTGATATTCAAAGGTTTTAAAAGTCCAGGCACTCAGTTCTGAAAAAGTTTAACATTTTCACTGCAATGTTGCATTTCCTACTTTCGTACTACCTGATGATAATAATAATAATAATAATAATCTATATATTATAATAAGAGAGCTGTCCCTCTGTCCGTCTGTCCGTCTGTCCGTCACACTTTCAGAAATTGTGAGAAAAAATTGTGAGAAAAAAAATTCAGAAATTGTAAAAAAAATCAGAAATTGTATTACGGGCGGAAATGTGAAGCTCAAGATTTTCATGACTGTGTTCTTTTCTGTAGTTTAGCAATGGGGAAGGGTGGGGGTGGGGGTAATGGGGGATGGGTGGGGTAATGGGGAGGGGTGGGGGTAATGGGGGAGGGGGTTAGCCCCCAAGTTGTATGAATGGGGGTGAGGAGGTTTTGGGAGATACCAGATTCAAAAATGTGACACAATGTGAAGCTCAAAATTTTCACGGCTGGGTTCTTTTTTGTAGTTTAGCCTGTCTAACCGTCAGCGAAGCGGCGTGAACTGTCCGTCTGTCCGTCACACTTTTAGAAATTGTGAGAAAAAATTGTGAGAAAAAAATTCAGAAATTGTAAAAAAAATTCAGAAATTGTATTACGGGCGGCAATGTGAAGCTCAAGATTTTCATGACTGTGTTCTTTTCTGTAGTTTAGCAATGGGGGAAGGGTGAGGGTGGGGGGAAGGGTTGGGGTGGCGGAAGGGTGGGGGGTGGGGGTAATGGGGGATGGGTGTGGTAATGGAGAGGGGTGGGGGTAATGGGGGATGGGTGTGTAATGGAGAGGGGTGGGGGTAATGGGGAGGGGGTTAGCCCCAAGTTGTATGAATGGAGGTGAGGAGGTTTTGGGAGATACCAGATTCAGAAATGTTGACACAATGTGAAGCTCAAAATTTTCACGGCTGGGTTCTTTTTTTGTAGTTTAGCCTGTCTAACCGTCAGCGAAGTGACGGGAAACTGTACTAGTAATAATAAATAATAATAAGTCAATTAGAAAACTATGTACCCATCATCAATAATCTATTTAATAATAAAGAAAATTCGTCTATTAATCAAGACATCTAAACCAAATATAAACTGTGGATGCGCAACAACGTTATTCTCACCCTTCAAACACAGCTGCAACCACAGCGAATCCAATGCCTCAGTGCCATTGGCACTCTGAGATACGAAGGCCAAGTTTAATTGTTCTAAACAAAGGTTAAGATTTGCCTTCACATTTGCTTCATATTAACATTCATTTAACAAACTTAAACTGTATTGATTTAGCTGTAGAATGTAGACAGTAGAATGCCCTGATTTTATATGAACGTAATATAAGTTTATAGGTAAACTTATATTGCGTTCATATAAAAGTTTACTAGATCATTTTCGAAAACCCTGTTTATATATACACCGACATGAATAACTTCGAGAACCAGCTGGACAGATTCCTGTGCAAAGTTTCTGACCAGCCATGCGTGGCTGGTCACGAGGGCAGGAGGAGATCAGACAGCAATTCCCTCCTTCAGAAATCCCGCAAATGAGGCGGGATGCTGCAGAGGGCCGAGCAGGTCGATCCTGAACCGTCGTTCGAACTCACACAAAGTAACATAAAGTAAGTTTTATAAATATATATATATATATATGATGCAAATCCACAAGGAAAAAGAAAAATGATTTCAAGGTCTTTCGTGCATTCAGAAGTACACCTCGTCAGGGAATGAGGAGGTGTACCTGACGAGGTGTACTTCTGAATACACGAAAGGCCTTAGAATCATTTTCTTTTCCTTGTGGCTTTGCATCATTCATTCATTTCACGTGTTTAATTGTGAAATTCATCATATATATATATATATATATATATATGCTGCAAATCCCACAAGGAAAAAGAAAAACGATTCCAAGGCCTTTCGTGTATTCAGAGCTCTGAATACACGAAAGGCCTTGGAATCGTTCTCTTTTTCTTGTGGGTTTGCAGCATTCATTCATTTCACGTGTTTAATTGTGAAATTCACCCATATATATATATATATATATAGATTATATATATATATATATGACATTATGAAACAAACTGAATTACTTTCTATTTTTATTGAATTTTACAAACAGTGACCTCAAACAATTCATCAGACATACTGGGGAAAGATCACTTACTGAGTCCATGATAAAGTATCGCGTTACTGACCTTATTTGTATCGTATCTTTCGATATGATACAAATAATAAAAAATGTATCGCGATACGATATAAGATACAGAAAATGTATCGCGATATTACGCCACCCTGTGTATATATTATATATAATATATATATAGATATTATAATATATATATATATATATATAATATATATAATATATAATATAATATTATATTCTATATATATATATATATATATATATATATATATATATATATATATATATATATATATATATATACAGGGTGTCCGAGAATTATCTGTACAACTTTTGGCTGTTATTAAAAGTCAACCATGAAGTGTAGAAATTCCAGTGTTGTCCCATTTTACAGAGAATCTCATTAAGTTTTTTCTGATACCAAGTTTTGACAAGTTTTTTAGAAATTCCAGTGTGTCCGAAAATTATCTGTACAATTTCATCTTTTAATAAAATTCTTGATAACACACGTAAAATTCTTAAACAAGATTATTTAGAATCTGTATTTTCAAAAGTTTCTTTTATTAAAGTAACGTTGTTACAAACATTCGATATGTGCACCATCAGGTGCATACACACAGACATTGATGATTTAAAAGCAAGAATCACAGCTGCTATTGAGCGAATTGATGTGGATATGCTGCAGCGTACATGGCAACATTTGGATTATCGATTGGATGTTTTGCGAATCACTGATGGTGCACATATCGAATGTTTGTAACAACGTTACTTTAATAAAGAAACTTTTGAAAATACAGATTCTAAATAATCTTCTTTAAGAATTTTACGTGTGTTATCAAGAATTTTATTAAAAGATGAAATTGTACAGATAATTTTCGGACACACTGGAATTTCTAAAAAACTTGTCAAAACTTGGTATCAAAAAACTTAATGAGATTCTCTGTAAAATGGGACAAAACTGGAATTTCTACACTTCATGGTTGACTTTTAATAACAGCCAAAAGTTGTACAGATAATTCTAGGACACCCTGTATATATAATATATATATATATATATATATATATATATATATATATATATATATATATATATATATATACATATATATATATATATATATATTATATATATATATATATATATATATATATAGAGAGGAGAGAGAGAAGAGAGAGAGAGAGATAAGATGTTAATCAGGTGGTCCCTAATGAATTCATTTTAATTTTAAATAAAAACAAGATGATTCCTAAAGCTAACATTATTTAATTTGAAAATATTTATTTAAGAGTTAACGTTTCGAATATCTTGGCTGAAATCCTTTTAGAAATCGAGTTTCAATTCGTATATGAGTAACGGGTAAGAAGTATATAAAATAGTGAAGCTTTAAAAGTTAACAAACATCATTTTCTTATATTTAGTTCGTAAAAATGTTTTAATTTCAAATAATATATAAAGGAATGGAAGTTTTATCAATATTTAAGGTTTTTTTTTTTTATATAATTCACAGACCTGCGAATGAGAACTTTGTAAGAGTTGTTTTCTTATTAATATAATAACTGATTTTATATAATTCAACTACGCTCATTTCGAATAAGGTGTCTATTTTTTTCTATCACGTAAGGATTTTCTGCAAACTGGAAGGAAAAGCAACAACATAAATAAATATTATTTATTTCAATTTACATTAGGTACCTATTTCGCTTTGTTATACTAATTACAAATGCAAACAACTTTAAAAAGAAAGAAGACTATTAACGTCAATTACATATTCATCTTTATTTGTCCTGAGTTTTCTTATGAGATATATGCCTTTTAGTCTCGAATGTACGCGCTGTTCCTTTTCTTTTATGTAATAATTCTGGAGTATCCCGTTTCAACACCCAGCAGTAATCAGCCATCATGCTGATGTCCCACCTTCCCTGATATCTCTTCTCCATTTCTTTGATGTCTTGGTGAAACCGTTCTCCTTGTTCTTCGCTGAGTGCTCCGAGATTCTCAGGGAATGTAAGTGTGAATGTAAGAAATGTAATTTTAAACTTCCACATAATAAAGAAAGTGGTTGGTAGATAAATGGGCACCCTGGGTAGCCTAGTAGTTAAAACGCTGGGCTGGTGGTGGGGCGTGGTTCGGATTCCACGTTAAACTGTAGGTCTAAGGTGGAGTGAAAAGCTTGACCTTCGTCAGAATGAACAATTCGGGCGGAAGCAAACCAAAGGTTACCAAAGGTATTACAACCCAACGCTTTGAACTTATTTAGCATGTTCACAATGTTTTGGAAATTTGGGTCCTTGTTGTTCCCCAAAAATTTGCTGATAACATTCTTAAGAGCAACCCACGCTTCTTTTCCAAGATTGTTCATTGTTCTTTCAAAGTGTTCATCCAAAGTCAGTTTTCTAATCTAGGGACCAACGAAAATTCTTTTTTTTCAATTTCGCTTCCAAAGAAGCCAACTTCAAAGTTTCTTGTTTTGCAATTGCTTTTTGCAATGCTTTTGGAAGCATTTATAGGCAGTAGTTTTCAATCAAAATTTAATTGACAATTTTAATGAAAATTACTTACATATGTAATATGAAATATGACATTTTGTGAAAAATCTGTACGTGATGGCGAAAAATTAATATATTTTCGAAATCAGTGTGCAAAAATTACTATATAAGTAAAATATTTCAAACAAAACCATCGCTTGTGTAATCAGTGATTCTTGGTTTAAATGATTTTGTTTATTATTAGTTGAAGAAAGCATTTAAAATCTTTATATTCCCCGTTCGTAATTTATAATTTAATCCTGGAATGAATGATATATATATATATATATATATATATATGGGATGAATTTCACAAAAAACACGTGAAATGAATATATATATATATATATATATATATATATATATATATATATATATATATTACTTACTTTAGATTACTTTAGGTGAGTTTGAACGACGGTTCAAGGTCGACCTGCGGTCGACCCCTCTACAGCATCCCGCCTCCTTTGCGGGATTTTGTGAAGGAGGGAATTGCTGTCTGATCTCCTCCTGCCCTCGTAGCCAGCCACGCATGGCTGGTCAGGGACTTTGTACAGGAATGTGTCCAGCTGGTTCTTAAAGTTATTTAGGTCGGTGTGCTTCAGATTCCTCATTTCTTTTGGTAGAACAATGAAAAGCTTTGGGCCTCGTATTCTGAGGATATTTTCCATCCTCGTTTTCATGGCCCCTTGTTCCACCGCAGTATTTCCATATATATATTAAAAATAAAAACCCACTCTAATAGACAGAGTTTATTTCCACAACAGTTTCGACGCCCACTGGCATCCTCCTCGGGTGGATACAGAAACACGAATGAACCAAAACAAGAGGGAAAAACAGTCCAGGGACCGACCGTTAAGAAATTCGCACCTAGGTTAGATCCCATTCTCCCGACACCGGAAGGGCATTTTCATTAAGTACATTCGCACAAATTTAAAACTATCTTCCTGTTCTAAACATACAGATTCTATTATTTTTTATTTTTTTACATAATTATTACATTTATTATTAAATAATAAAACCCCACTCTAATAGACAGAGTTTATTTCCACAACAGTTTCGATGCCCACTGGCATCCTCTTCGGGTGGATACAGAAAAACGAATGAACCAAAAACAAGAGGGAAAACAGTCCAGGGACCATTAAGAAGATCTTACGGAGTCGGGTGAACGGGTTCTAAAATGTAAATGGAATAATAAAAGTAAATGTAAATGTAATAATGGAAATAATAAATGTGGAAATAAATATAAATGCAATAAATGTAATAATAAAGGTAATAAAATAAATGTAATAATTAGTGTAAAGGTAATAATAATAAATGTTAAAAAATGTAAATGCAATAATAAATGCAGTAATTATGTCAAAATAATAGAATCTGTATGTATTGAACAAGAAGATAGTTTTAATTTGTGCGAATGTACTTATAAGCGGGACCCTTTAATAAAAATGCCCTTCTGGGGTCGGGGGAACGGGATCTAGCCTAGGTGCGAATTTCTTAATGGTCTCTGGATTGTTTCCTTCTCGCCTTTTTCATTCGTTTTTCGGTTTATAATTTCTGTATAATAAACAACAATGTAATAATCAATGTAATAATAAATTTATAATTTCTGTAATAAATAATAATGCAATATTAAATGTAATAAATTTAATATTAAATGTAATAATTATATAAAAAAAATATAGAAATGCCCTTCCAGTGTCGGGAGAACGGGATCTAACCTAGGTGCGAATTTCTTAATGGTCCCTGGACTGTTTTCCCTCTTGTTTTTGGTTCATTCGTTTTTCTGTATCCACCCGAAGAGGATGCCAGTGGGCATCGAAACTGTTGTGGAAATAAACTCTGTCTATTAGAGTGGATTTTTATTATCATATTTTGACCTTCACTTAGAAAAAAGTGAAGTTTTTTGCATTCGTTGTAATTTTGATGTTATAATGCTCTCTGAATTCTGCATCGGACGACATTATTACTCCAAGATCCCTGACTTGTGAATTTACTGTAATCTGTTTGGCTTGCAGAGTTTTGTACCGTTTTTTCTGTAGCTCCTTGTTATTACTATATCTTAGAAGTTGGAATTTTTCTTCGTTGAACTTCATATTGTTGTCTTCTGCCCACTGGAATAATGTTTCAATGTCGTTTTGTAATTTTCTTATGTCACCTTCGTTCAATATTTCCTTACATATCTTTGTGTCATCTGCGAAGCATGATACAATACTGTCCTTAATATCTGCATCAATATCTGCAGGAAGATCTGAACAAAATTGTTGATTGGTCAGTCACATGGCAAATGAGATTTAACGTCGATAAGTGCAAAATTTTACATAAGGTTCGCGTAACGGTAATTTTGAGTATAGTATGTCAGGGAAGGAGTTGGCAAGCGTAGAACAGGAAAAAGATTTAGGAGTTATCGTCACTGGTGATTTAAAAGTAGCGAAACAAAGTGCAGCAGCGGTCAATAAGGCGAACAAGGTGCTAGGTTTTATAGCTAAGAATTTTGTGTCAAATCGCGCGATATTATTGTTCCTCTTTATAAATCATTAGTTAGAACCAATTTGGAGTACGTGATCCAATTTTGGAATCCGCATATGCCAAAGATATAGATAAAATCGAAAGAGTTCAAAGACGAGTAACTAAGATGATTCCGTCGCTTAGGTCGAAGTCGTAAGAGGATAGGCCTAATAGTCCTGCAGCGGTGCACCTGAGGTGTGTTTTAGAGTACATACAATGTTTTATTGTTGATTCTGGTAGGGTAGGCCCTCCAGCTCATGAAACCAATTGATGCCACTTTGTAACCCTTGGGGAAATTTTTTTATGAGCATAAATCAAAAATGGCCGCTGCCGAAATAGCGTTTTTTTTGTAAACATGGGCAAATAGTAACGTATGAATGTTCAGTGAGGGGATAAATGAGTATATAGCATAGAAATATCTATCCATGGTCTACCAGTGATGATTTAGACTAATTTATAATGTTATATGGGGTTAAAAAAAATAATAAGCCAAAATACCACTTATATTTAGATGAGCACATAACACTAGCCACATGGAGTTAATATACCTGTTTTGGTTTACTCATCTGTTTCATCAACTCTGTTGTATCTTGTTTGTTCGTTGCAACATTCTTGCAAGCCGTGACATCCACAGAACATAGAACAGGACAATTTTGCAGCAGAGCAGCTGCACCTGGTGGTAGTGCATGGACGTGTAGAAGAACAGCCGCATCGTATCATCTTTAGAACTTCCACGGGAGCTGATGATACATCTGGTGATAAGGGTACAGGAGATAACACCAGATGCTGTGTCTTGAGACCATCCATAATGAATGGGTTCCAATGAAGGTGGGTCTGGAAGTAACGTGGATCTCCAGATTGCTGTCTGGTAATGAGCACGACAGACATGTTCCTCGAAGGCCTCGGATGTTAGTGGGAGTGACTTCAACTCAGGAGCTGATGTGAGTTTTGGGTTTGACATCTTCGAAGACCATACCACGTCTGGCATCTGTGAATAAATAACCTCTAACTTAGACAGAGAGTAGTGATTCTTCAACATTTTGAAAATTTTTCCTTTGCCTATACCCCATAGAGATGAAACAGAATCGCAGTCAGATAAGACATGTGCAGGGAGAACCTGAGAGATGTATTCAGCATGTTCACGGACTGTGGATTGGACGTCAACAGAGGATCGGCCTTGACTAGTGCCAACCATGATTAAAGCACAATCAAGATCTTGTAAATGATAGAAATGAAGTAAGAGTACGAAGACATCAGTGTCATCAGAAACTACTCGGATGCTTCGTTTTCCATGAGTGGCTGCAAAGACCATCTGCTGTGCAATTATCGCATCAGCTTGGATCGATTGGAGGAAACTCATGACAAGTTCATGGGCACGATTCACTGATATTTGTTGCATAGCGAGAACCTTAAGAGATAGAGGAGATCTCAAGGCCTCAGAAGCTGGCATCACAGGTTTCTTGGGCCCATCATATCTATGGATCGGTATGTCAGGTAATATATCATCAGACATCTCTTCCTTTTTGAGCCTTCGGATGAAACCATGATCCTTTGTATATTCATTCTGGTACTGTTGGGCCTGGGTGAGAAGAATTGCTAGTGCATGGGTGGTTTGCAAACCGTTCTGTGATGAAATGTTTGCATCAAAATTATCAGCAACTACTTGAACCATACTTCCACCAGGTGACGACAGGCCCATGTGTTCTTGGCTCTTGGAAGCTGCACTGGCTGCAGAGGCACGAAATCGGAGCACCTCATCATATGAAGAGGAAACACCAAAATCATATAATAGTTCAATGATCGACCTGTCTCTAACAGCTATGCCCAAAGCAGTTTGTAGTGCTGTAGGACTTCTGTTAACAACACCAGTAACCATGTTCCCAATCATTGCTGCCTCCAGAGAAGAGTTGAACTTGTCAGATACTAAAGACAGCAGATGTAGAAGAGTGGGACTGGCATCATTACTGATATCCTCAATGTCCAACCTTGTTTTCTAACGAGACTTGTCCTGCTTCAAGGATTTGGATTCATCTGCTATGCGTTGAACTACTTTACACACGGCAGCTTCATCATCATCATCGTCATCAGACACCAATTTCAGGAGACTTGTTGATGCCTTGCTCCGGAAAACTAAAAGGCTTGCAACTCCTCGACCTGACAATATCAATAATCTCTCTCCAAAGTGGTCAGATAAGCATTTGATCAATTGTCTCCGGCTACATTGATCATCTCCGTAGCGATGGTATAATTCATGGACTTCAACAGAGTTCCAGATTATGGATTGATCATCAGTGAGATAATTCACACCATATTGAAAAGGTTCATCTGTCTTTTCATTTGGTGTTTTTGATGTTGATGCCTGAATGTTTCTGTATCCTCTGAAGAGAGACATACAGTTATTGTCCATCTGCTGCATGTAAATCACTCAAGGCACCTTCAATTCTCAAGCTTACCTCACTGGCCCACTCGTCATTTCTCAGATGGCAAGCGTCCAATATTACATCTTTGAAGCTTTTCTGGTTGGCACCTCGATCAGCAGTTCTACACTGAACAAACCTTTTCCAACGTTCGGGATGACGGGAATCTGGAGCAGAAGAACATTTTTTTCCACATATCAGGCAATTTTCTTTGAAGTGGAACAACGAGTCCTTTTAGTGGCAGGTTCCTCTGAAGTCATTTTCTGTCCGGCCAAGTGGCGATCTATATGTCTTTGATGTCTAAGTAGATGCACAATTTCTGTGGACATATAAGTTTGCGGAAGAATGCTCTAATAAAGTCTCTATTTTCACATGCAACCCATCACCTTTACATTTACTAGCAGCTAAAATACTTGAAAGTCGTTCTTGGCTAGAAGGCATCAAAGGGTTTTTGTTTGTTTTACAGTTTATATGGTTACGTAGAAGGCATGCAGGTGATATTTCTGCCATTGTTAACCATTACCTGTAAAGAGAAAAGAAATACACATAGAGTATCATGCTTGAAAAGTATTGAGGGGAATTCACATGCTTTATAGCTGCAAAGATTGTTTCTAAAATAATAGCTTAGCTTATATAAAGACGTTCAAGTAGTATTAGCAAATAAGTGAGAAATGGTTCATTTTACTGTTTCACACTGGATAGATGATAATTGTATAGCTACCAACTAATTATTTAACCTCGAAAATGTGCAGTTTAACACCAAAAGCAAGTCTCTACGACTATTTTTAGAGAAAATATCGCAATAATTTAGTTTCGGTGTCGGCCATTTTGGATTTTTGCCCATGAAATTTCAACCCAATGGCTAAAAAGTGATATTTATTGATTTCATGACCTAACAAGATATACTATGCATGGTATCTACTGATTTATTCCCACTTTTTATTTTGTTAAATTATTTTTTAGCCATGTTTAGAGAAAAAAATGCTTTTTCGGTGGCGGCCATTTTGAATTTTTGCTTATAAAATTTTCTCCTGGGGTTAGAAAGTGGCATCAATTGGTTTCATGTACTCTAAAACACACCTCAGGTATATATCATCACTCTGCTGCAGGACGATCAGGAGTTAAAATTGGTTACACTCGAGACTAGGAGGCTAAGGGGTGATCTAATCCAGGTTTTTAAAATTATGAATGGGTTCGATAACGTAAATAGAGATAGCTTTTTCGAAATATCACAATATAATAGAACTAGAAATAACGGGTGTAAGTTGACAAGTAGAAGGTTCGAGACAGTAGTTGCCAAAAGTTTTTTTACGCATAGAATAGTAAATAGCTGGAATAGTTTGCCGGTAGAAGTAATTAGTAGCACGTCTATAAACATGTTTAAAAATCGATTAGACGCATATGTTGATAGATTGGGTATAGTTTAAGGTAGTAAAATTAAGGTTTTTGTGGTTCGGAACCTACGTAAAATTGTAGGTCCCCTCCGCCACCACGGAGGACATGCGTAATGCACAACTACAACCACAGTTAGGTAGACCAGCCCTGAGTGGATCCTTGGGTCTTTGTTGGTCTGAAACATTATAACATAACAATCATTATTATGAACAACAAGGGCGCTAATACTGTCCCTTGTGGGACAGAGCTCACGACTTCCGAGATTTCCGATTTAATTCCGTTTACCACCACTCTTTGTGTTCTTTGCGTCAAGAAATTAAATATCCACCTTCCTAGCTTTCCAGTAATTCTTGTATTCTTAAGTTTGTTTGCTATGATTCCATGGTCACATTTATCGAAGGCTTTTGCAAAGTCCGTATATATTACATCTATGTTTTGTCCTCGACACAATGTTTCTAATATTTTCTCCTGGTGGTCTAGTAGCTGTGATAAGCATGATCTTCCCACCCTGAAGCCATGTTGATTTGGGTTGTATAAGTCTTTTTCTTGTAGGTAGTAGGTAGTTTTGTCTCTAATTATACGTTCAAAACACTTTAAAGGTGTGAGGTGAGAGCCACTGGCCGATAATTCTTTGGCATTGCTCTGTTACCATCTTTAAATAGGGGGGCAATGTTCGCGTTCTTTAAGGGGAGTGGAGTTTGCCCTGTGTCAAGTGATTTCCTCCATAGTAAGTATAGCGGTTTGGCAATATTCTCTTTGCATTTCTTCAGAAACGTGGCACTCCATGTGTTTGGCCCTGGCGCTGAATTGTCTCGCATCTGTGATAAGGCCGTAATTGAATCTCCTTCCGTGAACTCGAAGTCCATTAATAGGTTTGTGCCGGAATTTGTTCTTGGTTGATTTATATCTACGTCGAAAAATTCGTCTGGGTTTTCCACTTCCATCTCGGACTTAGAACTGCAATGTACACACACACACACATATATATATATATATATATATATATATATATATATATATATGTTAAACACAGACCGTGCATGGAACAAGGAACTCTTCTGGGAAAATTAAATCCACGATAGTCCGAATAAGTAATGGTAAATGACAAATACCATAGTTTTTCTTTTTCATGATGCTAGCCCGACGTGGGCAACGGGTCTCTCGCAAAGAGATCCCATAAGTATAGCTTCCCTCACCAGCTATCTGCAAAGCAGACAGGATCCAGCTTTGCAGATAGCTGGTGAGGGAAGCTATACTTATGGGATCTCTTTGCGAGAGACCCGTTGCCCACGTCGGGCTAGCAACATGAAAAAGAAAAACTATGGTATTTGTCATTTACCATTACTTATTCGGACTATAGTGGATTTAATTTTCCCAGAAGAGTTCCTTGTTCCATGCACGGTCTGTGTTTAACATATAAGTTTCTCAGGGGACCATTCTGAGTTTGTGTATATATATATATATATATATATATATATATATATATATATATATATATAATGCAAATCCACGAGGAAAAAGAAATCATTGCAAAGCCTTTCGTGGCCTTGGAATCATTTTTCTTTTTTTTCTTTTTCTTGTGGGTTTGCATTATTCATTAATTTCACGTGCTTAATTGTGAAATTCATCCCATATATATATATATATATATATATATATATAACCACTTGTGGTGTGGTGGGTCGTGGTTCGGATTCCACGTTAAGTTGTTGGTCTAAGGTGGGGCAACAACCTTGATTTTCGTGAGAATTAACAATTCTGACATGGTTTAGTTTATTTCCAATAAAATAAAAGTAATTTAGGGCTAAATGTGTTATTTCAAATATTGGTTCATAACTTTGTAAATTTGTATTTAATTTTGCAAATTTTTACTTAAATTAAAATTATTGATGCCCTATTTTGGCGTTTTCAAATCATTTCGACGAACTATTCGACATTCGTCAATAGCTGTCAGTTATTCGTCGTTTCTCATTAGCTTCCGACTTTCCCAAAATGTTCGACAAAAGATAGAAGAACTTCGACATTTATTACAGGCTTTTAGCATTATTTTACAGATTTTTTTACATATTTTACATAGTTTTCAACCACAGGGAAAAGGAAACACAAAGTCCGAGCGCTTTCGTGATATATTCCTTGATAATGTGAATATATCACGAAAGCGCTCGGACTTTGTGTTTCCTTTTCCCTGTGGTTGTTTGCTTATTAATAAGATCACGTGTTATTTTGTGATTTTAGTGCATATATATATATATATACATTACAATTCCGAAAATTAAAAAAAAAATTTATCTTCTTTAATTCGTCATATAATTCATTCAATTTTATCATTTTAAAAATTAGTTTTCATTTTAAAGATTTTTTATTTGGGGTTGGAATGTTTCACCTCACTTCAGGGAGCAGCCAGGAAGATTGTCTTTCGAGGGAGCTTCCCACCCGAACTCGTTTTCTCATTTTGTTCAGTGGTCATAATGCGTACAGAATGTAAGACTAAAAATAAAAATTTAGAAATTTAATTTTTTTGGAGTATTAAAAGATAAATTTTAATTTCTTTCAAATGCTTTTTTAATTTTAAATTTGTTAATAACTTCAAAGTGTGTATATATTTTTTAAGTAATATAAACAACTTTCTCATAATAAAAAAAAAGTTATTCTTTCTTAAGTAAGAAAAATCCCATTTCTTATTTTTTGTAAATTTTGCTATGAAAAAATGTTGATATATATATATATATATATGTTAGAGTCAATATGTAAAATTAGGCAATTTATAAATTGACTGAAATTTTAGGCAATTTGCTAAATGCTCGATTTACTTATACCTAATTAAACCTAACCTAGCCATGAATTTTTTGGCAACATATTGGGAAACACCAGTGGGCATGCATATGCACCATTACCAGGAAAGTTAGGTTAGGTTAGGTTTTGTGTGTATCACCAATTTGACACATTGCCTGAATTTCAGTCAATTTATAACATGCCTAATTTTAGACATTGACTGCAACATATATATATATATACCAACTCTCTACTTCACCAGGCCAACTCGAGAGGAGGAACAACAAGCTTGACCTTCGTGAAATGAGGAACCATCGTACGGAACATTTGAAAGGTTGAAAAGTATAAATAAAATCCCAAAATATATACAGGGTGACTCATAAATGTGTTTCATAAATTGCAGGGCGTATTCTTGAGACAAAATTAAAGAAAAAAAACATATAAACATCGGTCGAGAAACCCGTAGGTTTCGAGCTATAGCACGCGACAGAAAAATGAAACTCCTAAAGATTTTTTACATTTTATGGAAATACACAGTGTAATGATACATTTGCTTCATTAAAGTAAAGGTTCGAAGTTCGTTCCTTTTTCTTGAATGCATGCCTCAGCACGTCACACCAGTGATCGTCTGACGCACTTCACTCATCGTAAACTACTGCTAACCACCATTCCCTCACTTGTTCATCATACTCGCTCATTTTAACTCTTTAACTATCTCTCCTCTATCCTATTTTGCGACGTGTCGAGGCATGCATTCAAGAAATAGGAACAAATTTCCAATATTTACTTTAATGACGCAAATGTATCACATTGTGTATTTATGTAAAATGTAAAAAATATTTAGGAATTTCATTTTTCTGTCGCGTGCTATAGCTCGAAATTAGGGCATGGTTAATTAATCACTTTTAGGAAAAAGTGATGAATGATGAAATTTTCTAATTAATCAAGGATTAGCTGATTAAAATGATTAAAAATTAAATACTTCTGAAAACAGTAAGAAAGAGCTTTATTGTTTCTGTTGCGTGAGATAAGACCAAAGAAAACATTTTGCTCAAACATTTAGTTTGCTTTAGTTCAAATTAGGCATGGGCGGATTAGACAGTTTATACATGCAAAAAGGTGTCAAATTCAAATGATACATTACAAAATTTAAGGTAAAATGATGGTGAAATTATGAGGAAGATTAATCATTTCTCATCATTTTCTAAAAATATTTTTTGATTAATTAATGATTAAATTCGAAACAATGATTAACTGATTAACTAATTAATCAGAACCATGCCCTACTCGAAACCTACGGGTTTCTCGACCTACGTTTATATGTTTTTTTTCTTTAATTTTGTCTCAAGAATACGCCCTGCAATTTATGAAGCACATTTATGAATCACCCTGTATATATACAAAATCCCAAACGTCATTGATTGTATACAAGAAGTCGTCAAAGTAATTGATTCATTTTTCACAGGCCAAAAGGCTGTGCGGCAAACCTTGATAAGAGCAAAAAATGTAAACAGTAGCCGATTTAAAGAATATGAACGGGGTTCTTAAAAGGTTGTCCTTTAAAGTCGGAGTATTTATAGCCGGAATGAATCAGAGGTAAATGCAAAACATCCTTTCATGAGAGGAACCCCCTTTCATTAGTAAAATTAGCTCTTATTGTATATACTATATATATATTTAAAATACATTATTGTATCTGTGCTTTAGTTGATGATTTAATTCTTAGGGTAATAAGGTAGGTTACGTATCTTTGTTTACGAAATGCCCTCATTAACACTGGCAGCCATATTGGTATTTCATTGATTTGCGAGTAAACGTTTAAGTGAGTTTTTGAAAAGTAAATTAATTTCAAGCTAAAAGACACATTTAGTTTATATTTAATGATTTAAATGAATGATAAAACTCCTTTCAACGCTTCAGCAAAACGTTCCAGATAATTTCTATGGTTTAATGCGTGTCCTTCGCGAGTTTGCTTTTTGTCACGTCTTTTCCATATTCCGCAATTATTTTCCAAGCATTTCCACGTGTTTGTGTGTTTCCTTCGTAATGCGTAGACCGACGTCAGGAGAGATGATCGACAACTCATTACCTCGCACTAGGTACGTCAAGTGAAGGACAGCAACGTCTGTTCTGTCTTCGCCAATTTGTCGATCATTCCGGTACAGTCCTTTTACATGCAAGTCGCAGGGGGAGTCGGGGATTTAATTCCGGTACTCACTCTAGAAATAACATTAAGACATACAGACACATACTGCGCATGATTAACTGCGCATACAGATATATACATATAATAATAATGATTACATGGATACATACATACATACCTGCGCACATAGGTCACCGAACGTACGTACATACATACATACATACATCCATACACACTATTATACATATACACACGGATTTACGTACATTCGTATATTATACGAAAAACATTAAAACTAATAAAATTACTGGAATTAAATTCAATAAAGAAGAAATAACTCGGTTAAATAAATGGAATAACAACTGAATGAAACTTAATGGTATTAAACTATATACACCAATTGAACAATAAGAAACGAACTATTTGACAATAACGAAATAAAATGGAACAGAGCGAAAATAACGAATTCATAAAGAAATTTGCAATAAAATAAATAAATGGGACGATTAATTTAAATTGCAACACGCAAAATTAATGAAAATAATTAAATAAACTCTATTTTAAATATTAAAAATAATTAATCATAATTACGTCGTAAATACCGAGAGAAAATTAAAAAAAGTGAACGTAAAATATTGGAAATACCATTAGACGAAATAAGAAAATGGATGTATAAAAGAGGCAATATGGATTCCTTTCCATTTATGCATCTGCGAAGAATAAAATATTTTTCGCAATAATTACAATGGCTTCGGACATAAAGCGTGCAACAGAAAGTATACGAGTATCTCTCTCTCTCTCTCTCTCTCTCTCTCTCTCTCTCTCTCCATATATATATATATATATATATATATATATATATATATATATACTATATATATTTCAACTGCAAAGAACACGCACTATAATTAACGTAAAGAACGATGCTTGTATAAGAGAACATTCCGCGCAAGATGAGGAGGGAGAACGAACAAATGAAAAAATATGGGATGAATTTCACAATTAGACACGTGAAATGAATTAATGATGCAAACCCACAAGGAAAAAGAAAAATGATTCCAAGGTCTTTCGTGTATTCAGAAGTACACCTCGTCAGGGAATGAAGGGTAGAGGCAAGATGACCAAAAATATATACAACGGGACAGATAAACAAAAAGATTAACACAAGATTAACAAGAGTTGATTAGAAGCCAAAGGTATTTTAAGAAGATATTGTCAATTTTATACATTCCCGCACTGTTATTTAAATTATTTTTAAAATGGATAAATACACATTCTAGAATGTTCCTTTCGATTATATTTGTGTTTTTAACGAGAGCTAAACTAAAAACTAAACTAACTAAACTAACTAAAAACACACTCAGCGGCAGGACCGAATAAATGGAATGCCACATTGATCAAAAACTGCAAGAATGCAATTGCTGAGCCCCTATACTGGATATGGAGACGATCACTAGACTCGGGAGAAACACCGGGCATCCTGAAGAGCGCGAACATAGTCCCAATATATGAAGGAAGAGATCGATCCGAGGCCAAAAACTATAGGCCAGTGTCGCTTACATATCATCTCACTAAAATATTTGAAAGAATAGTTACACAGAAAATCTATGACTTTTTGAAAACTCAGAAAAAATTCAATGATAACCAACACGGGTTTCGGTCAGGCAGATCATGCCTATCACAACTAATGGAACACCACAACAACATTATTGATGCACTTGAAAGTAATGAAAACTATGATGTACTATACACAAACTTTGCTAAAGCGTTCGACAAGTGTGACCATGGAATCATAATACATAAATTGAAATATATGGGAATAACAGGAAAAGTAGGGAAATAGATATATAATTTCCTTAGTGAGCGGCGGCAAGTCGTTACAGTACAAGGAGTATCTTCATCAGAATCAGAGGTCCTCAGCTCAGTACCACAAGGAACTTTATTAGCTCCACTACTGTTCATAATCATGCTAACTGACATAGATGAAGACGTTACCAGAGACAGCACAGTAACATCCTTTGCAGATGACACAAAGATCAGTAGAAAAATAAGAAACCCAGGAGACATAGGATCTCTACAAACCGACATAAACAGAATCTATAAGTGGACGGAAGACAACAATATGAAGTTTAACACCAAGAAATTTCAGCTATTACGATACGGAAAAAGAGAAGACCTAAAATCCATGGAATATTATACCCAAATGGACAGGAAATTCAGAGAAATTCCAGAGCAAAAGATTTAGGGGTTGTAATGACAGATGATGCGAAATTTGAAACACCAAATAAGATAGAAGTAAATAGAGCAAAGAGAATAACGGGACAGATATTGAGAACCTTTAAACGAAGGGATAGGAATGTAATGACTCCTCTACTGAAAACCCTGATCATACCGAAATTGGAATACTGCTCGGTCCTAACATGCCCATATAAAAAAGAAGACATTAGACAGCTGGAACGGATCCATAGAAGTTTCACAGCCAAGATCAATGGGTGCAAAGCACTAAATTACTGGGAAAGGTTACACGAACTAGACCTATATTCACTGGAAAGGAAAGAGAGAGCTACACTATTACTTACATTTGGAAAATAATGGAGAA
Source organism: Bathynomus jamesi (assembly GCA_023014485.1). NCBI lineage: Eukaryota > Metazoa > Arthropoda > Malacostraca > Isopoda > Cirolanidae > Bathynomus > Bathynomus jamesi. The sequence goes on from JAJOZX010003434.1 coordinate 426,762, forward strand.
ACTAGTCCCTAATCTTACTCTGAATCCTATAACTCCCCAAACAACGGTGTGAAGTAGAAACGGTAGAGTGTCGTATTCCCAAATTGAAGGCGAGACAGGAAACATCCTTAACCCTGAAAGAAAATAGTTTTGTGGTGAGAGGACCAAAACTGTTTAAGGAGCTCCCCAAAGACCTAAGAAACACGAAGGGAGTTGTAGTGGACATCTTCAAAAGAAGACTAGACGCCTGGCTCAGAACAATCCCCGATAAGCCGGGCGTACCTGGCTATGTAAAGTGGAGAGCACGAGAAACCAACTCACTACTTCACCAGGACAACTAGAGAGGAGGGGCGACAAGCTTGACCTTCGCGAAATGAGGAATCATCGCGCGGAACCTTTGTAAGGTTGTAAGGTAAGATATAGATATAATCGTGTATTGATTTGGAATATGAAATTTATAATGATTATTAATTTATAATGATTATTAACATCATAACCGTTACTGTTGTTGAGAAGGCAGCCAATCAGATGTTGGTCTATGAGAGTTTAAAAAGGACCTCCAGTCTTATTGGGGATCCTTAAAGATAAGGTCGATTTGATGCTAAATAATAATTAATTTGTGATTTATAATTTACTTAACCTAAGGTTTCCTCCACGATCTTGCGTTAAATTGTGAGTCCCGCTCGCTTTCCCCAGTTATGTTCATTGTCTTAATTAAAATAAAATCAGAAAATAGTGATAATCGTTGTAATTTCCTCCTCCCTCGCTTTGTTCAAAGGAAGCTGTCGGCTGCAGGCTCGGTTCTCAATTGATAACCGGCCGCGCTACCCATTTATACAGTAGAACTCAGAAATCAGTGTAAATAAGTATTAAGGGTTAAATTAAAAAAAAAATAATAATAAAATATATTTTCACATTTTTGCATCGATGAATAATATATATATATACCCCAAATACAAAAATTGTGTCCACGACAGAAATAAGTAAATACAAAATATGAAACATGACGACATTAATAACTAAATTAGTTGCCATGAAAATGTTACATACGTATATTGCGTCATAGCAATCTTAAAAATTTGTGGGTAACTATCATTATTTTATAACCATTTGACTTCATAGGTACGTCTGAGCGTGAAATATTTTTTTGGAACTGAAGAAATCGTGCATATAAAATTATTCTTTAGATTATTATAGGTTATATCATATAAGGAACGCGGAGGTAGACTGATCGTAACTGAACCAAACTGGAATTAATCGACTCAGACTAACCGTAATTAAACCCAATCTTGAATTGTTTAACTGGAATAATATCGAATTCGAGTTCATTCCGAATCGATCCAACTCACGTAATTATGATATAGGTATTATATTATAGCTTCGCCCTAAAATATTTTCTTGGACCTTACATCTTTACCTTCCGAAATATAATGCTTGTTTAATGGGTTTTCTAGAAATAAGACATGAACTTAATGTCTTTATAATGCCATTATTACCTTCATTATCATACGATTATCATAATGTAACCTACGCATGCGCATTACCACTATAATATGCGTGTAACGTTTGTCGTGTATCGGTTTTTAAATAGGAAATTCATTAGTTCTTTTTTTAGTGTAATAAAATTATTTAATTGTATGGAATTAACGTATGTAAAATACAATTATTTGAAATATAAAACACTAGTTGGCAACATGGAGAGAGATTAGGCCGGGCATAGGCGAAAGTCAGTCTCGGGCGGAGCCAGTGTATGTTTGATTAAGATGTAATTATGATTTAAAGTTAACTAAAAGCTTTTCCCACGATCCATTGTTAAAATAATGAATTCTCGTTCGCTTTTCCCCGCCATTTTTGTTGTCTTAATTAAAATGAATCAGAAAATAGTGAAAATTGTGGTCACCCGAAATCCTCCCTTTTCGTTCCAAAAAATGGCGGCCACGCTATCATTACACATAATACAGAAATCAGTGTGAAGCAGCAGAAAGAGTACAGATAACGTAAGATTAAAGAAAAGTAAATAAAAATCAAAAACGTTTCACGACACAGTGAAATGATTTTTCGGATCAATCCCAGAATAGGCACCTGAAATCATTTTTAGGTGCTTAATTTGGGATTGAGGCAAAACACAGGTGCTTAATCTGGGATTGAGGAGAAAAAAATATAAACAGTTTTTAGAGATATAATTTCATTGTTTTTATCAATATTTGAAAAAATCAACTCTAACCTAACCTAACCTAACCTAACCTATATCTATACCAATTTATGTGGCAAGATAGATTTGCTTCAGATGGATTCAGAAACATTCGGGCTCATATTGCAGGAATTTATAATATCTAAAATTTTTCTTTATTCATTAAACCACTTTAAACCTTTTATAACTTTGCCTTTATTACATTTGTAATAAACTTTGTATAAACAATAAATTTTGTAATCATCAGGTTTTTTTTATTTAATTCCTTGCAAGGTGCCTATTCTGGGATTGAGGTTGAACGCAGGTGCTTCATCTGGGATTGAGGTACATCAGGTGCCTATTCTGGGATTGACCCGATTTTTCTATACCTTTTCATAAAGTGTAAATACTAAAATACATACACATACCGGTAACTGTAATAATGTAGATATTTTTCCAGATTAAATTTACATGGAAAATAAAATATATCTTTTCCAAAATGCAAATGCTTTACTATATATATATATATATATATATATATATATATATATATATACCTTACCTTACAACCTTACAAAGGTTCCACGTGATGATTTCTCATTTCGCGAAGGTCAAGCGTGTCGCCCCTCCTCTCGAGTTGGCCTGGTGAAGTAGTGAGTTGGATTCTTGCGCTCTCCACCTCACATAGCCAGGTACGCCCGGCTCATCGGGGATTGTTCTGAGCCAGGCGTCAAGTCTTCTTTTGAAGATTTCCACTGCAACTCCCTTCGTGTTTCTTAGGTCTTTGGGCAGCTGATTAAATAGTTTTGGTCCTCTCACTACAAAACTATTTTCTTTCAGGGTTAAGGATGTTCCCTGTCTCGCCTTCAATTTGGGAATACGACACAGTCTACCGTTTCTACACTTCCACCGTTGTTTGGGGAGTTATGGGATTCAGAGTAAGATTAGGGACTAGTTTCTCCATTATTTTCCAAGTGTAAATAATGGTGTATCTCTCTCTTCTCCTTTCCAGTGAATATAGGTTTAGTTCTCGTAACCTTTCCCAGTAATTTAGTTCTTTGCACCCATTGATCTTGGCTGTGAAACTTCTTTGAATCCCCTCCAGCTGTCTAATGTCTTCTTTTTTATATGGGGATGTTAGGACCGAGCAGTATTCCAGTTTGGGTATTATCAGGGTTTTCAGTAGGGGGATCATTACATTCCTATCCCTTCGTTTAAAAGTTCTCAATATCAGACCCGTTATTCTCTTTGCTCTGTTTACTGCTATCTTATTTTGTGTTTCAAATTTCGCATCATCTGTCATTACAACCCCTAAATCTTTTGCTCTGGAATTTCTCTGGACTTCCTGTCCATTTGGGGTATAATATTCCATGGAGTTTAGGTCTTCTCTTTTTCCGTACCGTAATAGCTGAAATTTCTCGGTGTTAAACTTCATATTGTTGTCTTCCGTCCACTTGTAAATTTTGTTTATGTCGGTTTGTAGAGATCCTATGTCTTCTGGTTTTCGTATTTTTCTACTGATCTTTGTGTCATCTGCAAAGGATGTTACTGTGCTGTCTCTGGTAACGTCCTCATCTATGTCAGTTAGCATGATTATGAAGAGTAGTGGAGCTAATACCGTTCCTTGTGGTACTGAGCTGAGGACCTCTGATTCTGATGAAGATACTCCTTGTACTGTAACGACTTGCCTCCGCTCACTAAGGAAATTATATATCCATTTCCCTACTTTCCTGTTATTCCCATATATTTCAGTTTATGTATTATGATTCCATGGTCACACTTGTCGAACGCTTTAGCAAAGTCTGTGTGTAGTACATCATAGTTTTCATTACTTTCAAGTAATATATATATATATATTATATATACACAAATCGAATGAGTTCCCTGAGAACACATTAAAAATTAATGTCTTATTTTCGTGTTTATATTCACATACACCGCCGAAACTATAAAATAATTATTAATTAAATAACTACTAATTATTAGAATTACTTAGTCCTTCTCTTTCAATAATTTTAACACGAAAAATACGCCCTTGGAAATAGGAAATGCTATTTTTTTTCGTCATATAATAAAGCCATTATCAGCTGTCTCTCTCCTTTTTCTTCGCACCTGAATTCGCCTCCTGAATCGCTTCTTATAAAGATGTTATCTTCCCTCCTACTTTAGAAGCGCCGAACACCCACTTCATTATTCAATAAAACGGTTTTTTACCTTCCTTAAATCTGATCTTGGTTCATTTTTGTAGCGTATAAAATCATTAGAAATTGCGAGTTGAATATTCTTATAGATGGAATCACACTCATCAGTTACATTTAAGATTCAATTTAATCACTTTGCAGTATATATATATATAGATAGATAGATAGATATATACACACACACACACAAGCGTTGTATAATGTTTGGTATTAATTTTTATTAGTTTTCATCAGCCATTGTATTAAAGTTTGGTCATCGTTCGTTCGTATTAAAAAACTGAAAATCGGGAATGGCGCAAGCAATTATTGTTCTACGACCGAAATAATAATGAAATTAATGACGATAAAAAAGAGGGAGAAACTTCAAAGTCTGTTTCGGAATCTGATAAAGATCTCCAAACTCCTTGCAGACAGACACTCTTCTTTCTATTTGTTTCATTTGCTGGATCACCCCCCCCCCCCTCACACACACACACACACCCCTCCGCATTTCGCCCCGGCCCACTCCTCTGTTCTAAGGGGAGAGAAGGGAGAGAGAAAGGACGTCTAAAATATTTACGCTAATTCTTAAACGTTATACACTACATATACAGTACATATACATATACTGTATATTATATATATATATTATATTAATATACTATATATATATATATATATATATATATATATATATATATATATATATATATATATATATATATATACAGGGTGGCGCAAAAGTCGCGTATCATAGGATTTTCAGTGTTCACTATACTATATTATTTTTTTCTTTTAGTTAGGGGATGGCTGCGAAATTAACAATAGACGAGAGGATGAGGTTGGTTTTAATGCATAGAATACCAGGTACGACAAAATCGACGAATCAGTAGAGAATTCAAATTCTGTACCGATTCATCGATTTGTTGTACATGGTATTCCATACATTAAAACCAAGCTCACTCTCTCGTCTATTGTTAATTTCGCAGCATCCCCTACCTAAAAGAAAAAAATAATATATTATAATCACACTGAAAATTCCTATGATGCGCGACTTTTGCGCCACCCTGTATATATATATATATATATATATTTTTTATTTTTATTATTTTTTTTTTTTCAGTACGCGAGATAAATGTGTTAATTTTGTTAAAGGGAAATGAAGGTGTCTATCTGTATGTGTAACTTTTTCAAAATCGAATGTTTTTACTCGTTTCTCTGTAATTCTTTCCACAAAATTTCATTTTCTTATTAATTTTCATGGAAAGTGAGTCGAAATTCTTGCATGTTTTCAGAAGAAAGAGAAACACGGGAGGTACTTTGGTATATATATATATATAGAAAAATATTATCGTTTTTTAATCAACCATTTAGGATATATTCTTGAAGTATGAAACATGTTTTGACCAAATTTATAGGGAAATCGTACAAAAAAAAAGGGGAGTAGCACGAATTTTGAACTTTAATTTTCTCAGAATAAAAAAATCGGAATACAAGAAGATAAAAAGATTATAGATAAAAATTAACATTGAATGTGATTAAACTTACACGATAACTACTAAATATATTACCCTTTCAAATAAAACAAAATTACGGGAAATATAATGAAAAAGAAAAAATGTTTTGGGGAGTGAGAAAGTGGGTCATGGTCTCATTTTTATTGGAATTTCAAGTTCAAAGCACGCAAGAACGCAAGCTTTATTTGAAAAAAATATTTTACGAAGTTTTTAGTATATTGTATCGAGGTGATCAGGACAAACTCTAAAGTTACTACCTATAAAAGTGAGATAGGAGTGTATAAAAAGGTGAGGGGCCTCTCCAAAATAAATAATAGCAAACTTTACTATTCAGACAGTGTTCAAAGACAGAGTCCATAACAGATTTGGTTAGATTAAGCTAGGTTAGGCTGATTAGGGTTGGTACGTAACATTAACCTAGATTAGGTTGTTTAGGTTACGTTTTCTAATTAGGCCCTAAGGACTCTGTCTCTAAACACTGTCTCAGTAGTAAGTTTTTACCAAAATAACAAATTCAAAGTTTTTATCCAATTAGATTGAAAGTTTGTATAAGTACTCGACAAATAGACGCAGAAAAATGGAGCAAATTTTATCCAAATCGAATAAAAGGTAAACAATTTTTCAGGACTACTTTCATCTCTGCTTAATAGTTTAAATATAAGTAAGAAGAAAAGTTTCACTGTTTTACACAAAGCACCGCCCTACTTTCATAGTATAAGCAGCTCGCAGAATCACTGCAAGTACTACATAGAGGAGTGGTCCGCAACCTTTTTCTCACTTGTGAACCCATAGAAGAATATGGATTATTTTTGAGGACCCCTTAGAGAAAATAATTTGTATATTCTAGTTTTGTGTGAATTAGAATATACCCCTTGTCTTCAGCAGACCCCTGAAACTCATTCACGGACCCAGGTTGCGGACCACTGACACAGTGCCAACGTATTAACGAGCCTTCCGTATGTGGTTCATCTCTAACAGAAGCACCAAAGCTTTGCGTTATTATAATCCTTTAAACCTTTCCAGTTGCTTCTTAAAATTATGCAAGTTCATGGACAGCATTTTGAAGAGTTTTGGGCCTCGTATTCTGAGAGTATTTTACATCTTCGTTTTCATGGCCACTCTATCCCACCGCAGCTGGAACAGTACAAAATCTATCTCTTCTATCATTCCAGTGTGTTTCTACTTCATTTCTAAAGTCTGAGACATATTCCTCCAGTCTGAGACATATTCTTTCCAGGGAGTAGAGTTCCATTTTTTTGTTTCCTCTATCTTAGACGTAAAAGGCCTTTGTATGGCTTCTACAGCATGCTTGCAGTGTCTCGTTGTCTGTATGGGCTTCTGAGTACTGAACAATCCTCAGCTATTGGTAGGACTAAAGTTCTGGTAGTCTTGTAGTTTAACGTCGCAAATTCGTCCAGGAAATTTAGCTTCGCAAATTACTGAAATAAAAAAAACAATAAAATTGATTTTATTTGACTACATTTTGTCGAGTAACAACTTATCAAACTTATCAAATCGTTTCTGTTTATATTTATTACGCCACATGAATTCCTCAAGGTAGCTTAGGAACAGATCCTCGGTTGTACCAAATTGACGCCGCAACTTCCTCTTAACGCGCGTCCACAGACTCAATATTCTGCGTGTGAATTTCATTGTCTTTTGAATCGATAAAGTTTTCGTTGTGGTTTATGATGTCGTGATGTTTAGATACCAGCATCAATTTCGCTGATACCAGCACCTAACCTAACCTAACCTGCGATGTTTAAAACGATCTCTACAATAAAAATAAAATTAATTTGAGATGTTTAAACACAACTTTAAAGTACACCTCCCTAATTTCCGACGTTAAACTACAAGATTACCTAAATTCGTGTATAATTTTAGCATGAAGTTTGTTTTTCTGTTGTGGAAGCTCCTCCAAATAATTCTCATTACTTTTCTAGCTGTTGTAATTTTGATGTTACAGCGTTCCCTGAATTCTGCATCAGATGACATTACAACTCCAAGATCGCTAACTTGTGGGTTTGTTTTGTAGTATTTTTACCTTTTATCTCATGGTTCCTTGTTGTTACCACATCTTATGAGTTGGATGTTTTTTCGTTGAACTTCATAGTGTTGTCTTCCGCAAACTTGAAGTGTTTCACTGTCATTTTGTAATTTTTCTGTGTCACGTATGTCGTTCGCGAAAAATGATACAACACTGTCTTTAATATTTGAGTCTATGTCTGCAATTATTATTATTATAAACAGCAAGGGAACTAATACTGTTCTAGTACTGTACTATTACTGTACGACTTCATAAACTCCAAATTTAACTCCATTTACTACCACTCTGTCTTCTTTTTTGTCAGAAAATTAAATATCCATCGTCCCAACTTTCTATATATTACATACAGATTTTGAGTTCGACACAATGTAATGTTTCTAGTATTTTCTCTTGGTAGTCGAATAACTGTGATAGGTATGATCTCCAGTCCTGAAGTTATGTTGGTTCGGAATGAATAACTTATTTTCTTTTATGTAGTAATCAATATAGTGACTAATTACCCGTTCAAAGCACTTTATAGGGTGGGAAGTGAGTGTCACTGGGTCATAATTTTAGGCATTGTTCTGTCGCCTCCTTTGAATAGAGGGGCAATGTTCGTGTTCTTTAATGAAAGTGGTTTGTCCTGTGTCGGGTGATTTTCGCCATACTAAGTATAATGGGTTTTTGCTATACTTTCCTTGAACTTCTTTAGAAATTTAGCAATTCATGTGTCTGACTTTGGTGCAGAATTTGGTGCATGAATTCTAAATCTAGTAACAGATTCGTGTCCGTACTTGTTCTTGACTACTTTGTAAACTATCTATGCCGAAGAATTTATATGGATTTCCTGCTTTCTTCTCAGGCTTATGGGGACACTTGGCTAAACACAGTTAAATTATTCCTTAAGCAGTTCGATCATTTTTTTCCGGTTCATTTGTATATTTGTTTACTCCATCTTTAAACGGGCCAGTATTCTCTTTACATTTCATTTTTCTTTTAGCAGAGCTGTAAAAGTGTTTTGGGTTATTTTTTTATGTTTATTTTTTTAGGTTTTTTATTCCCTTGTTTTCCTACTCGTTTGCTTTATGAATAAATGCTTTCAATTCCATATTCGCGTAGTTTTTGCCCAGCTTGAGTCTCCTTGCTTCTGTTCTTCATTTGTGGATATTTTTTACGGTTTGTTTCCTTTGTTTAAGTAACGTTCTGATTTTTCTCTGGAATTTACTACGATATTTATATTTGCCCAATTTACTTTCTCTGAATTCGTATTTAATCCTTCAAGCGTTCCTTCTGTCTCCCTTAAATGAGTTTAAGTTCTTCCGATTGCAGTCACCATCAACTATTAACATCTTTAAGTCAACACATCTACAGATGTTTTTTAACTTCACTGACTGCATATATATATATATATATATATGTTACACACAGACCGTGCATGGGACAAGGAACTCTTCTGAGAAAATTAAATCCACTATAGTCCAAATAAGTAATGGTAAACGACAAACACTATAGTTTTTTCCTTTTTCATGATGTTAGCCAAACGTGGGCAACGAGCCACTCGCAAAGAGGCCCCAAAATATAGCTTCCTTCATCAGCTATCTGCCAAACAGATATGATTCAGCTTTGGGACAGGATCTAGTGTTTAAAGCAGCCTAGCCCAACTATATCTAGAACCTCAATATAAGCAAGAAACTCGTTGCATTCACGTCGGATTGAATACATCAAAGAAAAAGGGGGGGGTAACTATTGTATTTTTTTTTATCTGCTTTTTCCCTTCGTTATTATTTCTGTGATAATCAAATAAATCAATTAAATAGAGTAAAACGTTATCATTTCAAAATTCCTTTTCCTTTCAAAATGTGTGACTATGCTAGCTCTAGTGTATGTTACAAGTCAGTTACCGACCACATCTAACGAATGCCTTTAGAGAGAATTCAGAATATCAATGAAAAGTAGAAGTAAATAAAAGACAAGTTTAGTAAAATAACAAACAGAAATAAGTAAAAATAAGAAAATTGAATTATCCATAAATTACAAATTACTCGTACTACAACAGTTCATTTCTGCAACTGACACAGTTCTAATATATATATATATATATATATATATATATATATATATAAGCTACTTGTATCTAGACTGGTGTATAAGTTTATTTCTAATTTATTTTTCTTAGTCTTCTTACGATACAAAATAAATTACTAAATTAAAAATAAATTTAATAAAATAGAAGTTTTATAATAAATATAAAATCTTCGTTATTCTTAATTTTCATTTTTATATTTTATTACAAAAACTTTCTAATTTTTAAATCTTGGTTTTCAAAGTTTTATCGGTCTGAGCATTCACTCTATAACAAAAAAGTAAATTTGATGAGAAAAGTTTGGATTAAAGTACAACAGAAGGATTAAAAATTAAATTAAGCATCATTCGCATCTGAGAAGAGAATGAACGAAATGGATACCCACCCTTCCAACACCCCTATCAGTATATAATAAACTACTTCTAATTTTTTGATGGAAGTGGAGGTTGGTTTCAGTCTCTCAAAAAGTTTGTTTTTGTTTTTTACTAGTGTACTTACAGCCAAACTTAGACAGTGCTCGTAGTTTAGTGGGAAACACCGTTTCACTCTGTCAGGGAAGCGAAGACACAGGGTAATAATAACCCAAGCGTTAGTGCAATGGGCCACATGAGTTTGGCCAGAGCGCTGTGCCAATCTCTGGCCCTGCTGACTAAGTAGATAGAATTACTACCAAAATCTAGTGTATTCGGTAAAAAAAAAAGAAAAAAAAAGGAAAGTTTCAGTACCTTTTTCGATTTGACTTTTATGTTAAAATGGGGAGGGAAACTAAGTCACTTTGGAGGTAAATATTTCAATATTCCGACAAATACATATGAGGTAAAAATTAAAATTAATACATTCTTTAGAGCGACCAGTAACAACCACTTGTTTGTTCTAATTTTGTAGCCATTTGGTCACGTTGCAAGCCAAAATATTTGAACATGAGTCGCCATCTACTGGAGGAAATGTAATCTAATCCCTTTTCAATTGCTCTTCATTTACTGAGTGTTATTACATGCAATTTCATTTATATTGGTTTACCAAAAACAGTATATTAACAGTAACTTAAGTTTTAGCAGTAAATACGGTACAGTAAAATGAAACAAACCCTCGGTCTGACCTGAGTTGGATTTGAACTTCTACTATTAAAGCAGGGATGTCACAAACTATAATCAATGAGGAGGCCAGTATCTGACACAACGCTGAGACCAGAAAAATGCGGCCAAAAGCACTAACTCCTGGATTATTATTAACTAGCACTATCGGGAGTCCAACCCCCGACCTAAGTGTTTTCACTTTGCTTATAGGGAAACTGTTATCCACTCAGCCACGAGCGATGGAAGTCGCAATGTTATTCACTCGGTCATGTGAAGACATGATAGAATAAGGACATACTTTTGTAATTCTTTCTTATTATTCTTGTATTTACGTTAACAGGGCTTACTTGCATTAGTTCTGTTTATATGTATATAACTGTATATATATATATATATATATATAATGCACATCCAAGGTTTTTCGTGTATTTTCACACCTCGTCAGGGAATTGTTCCTTGTGGATGGGTGTCATTTATTAATTCCATTTATTATTAATTTATATATATATATATATATATATATATTTTTTTTTAATTGGGGTTGTTTAACCTCCTTCGCAACATCTAAGGTCATATGACGGAGGGGACCTACAGCTTTACGTGGGATCCGAACCACGGGTCGTTACATAATCTGGTCTCCCATCCAACTACTACCTAGACCCATTGTCGCTTAACTTCGCTGATCTCTGGGAAGCGGTATTACGACATCGGCCACGACGTAGCCCGTATATATATATATATTATATATATTATATATATATATATATATATGCAGAAAAATCACAGAATAACACGTGATCTTATTAATAAGCAAACAACCACAGGAAAAAAGGAAAAAGAACGAAATCCGAGCGCTTTCGTGATATATTCACATCTTCAGGGAAAAGAAAGAAATAGGGTACATGTATATATTTCTTTCTTTTCCCTGAAGATGTGAATATATCACGAAAGCGCTCGGATTTCGTGTTTCTTTTTCCTTTCCCTGTGGTTGTTTGCTTATATATATATATATATATATATATATCTGTGTGTGTGTGTGTGTGTGTGTGTGTGTGTGATATTTCGAGGTTAAATGGACGCGTTTGTTTTCTGTGTGTCATCATAGTAAATGAAAAGTGACTTATAACTCGGCGGCTAAATTTGTCTGCATCATTGTGGTTATAAAATGTCAGTGCATTTCACGGTGATAATTTACTTAGTGAAAGTAAAGTGCAACATAGTGTAGCCAAATAAATACCTATATAAATATATATTAGAGTTAGAAAACATACAATGAACTTAAAGACCCTCAGAGAAGTTTAATAGGTGGACAAGGGCTGGAAAACCAGGAAAACAGTCATAAAATTCAATATGTCTCAGTTTTTCGAAGAGGAGGAAAGTGACCAGTTGCCGGTATCAGTCAAGAATAGAGAAAGGGAGAAGAGAAAGAAAAAAATGGGAAGAAATATGAATAAGTAGAATAAATGTGAAAATTGGTCTATAATCAGGAGGTTGAACAAAAACAATTTATGCCTTAAGTTCTGTGCCACTGCATACACCTGCAACTACGAAACAAGCTTTTTCCGAACGGGGTTCCTCAAGGCTCTGTTCTCTCACCAACACTGTTCAACTTATACATGCATGATATTCCAACACCCATAGATAACAAGCTTACCTTATCATCATATGCAGACATCACTCTAACATCCACCCACAACAACATCGACACCGCTACAAATAACCTACAAACATGCATAAACAGTATAAAAGACTGGCTCACACACAATAGACTGAAAGTAGCGCCCACAAAATCAACCACCACCTTGCTTACAAGCAACACAAAAGAACACCAGATAACTCCACAGATTACACTAAACAACATCAAAATTCCACACACTCACAGGACCAAAATACTTGGGGTCACATGCACCACATCATTATCTTTTGCAAACCACATTCAGAACATTAAAAACAAATGTACGTCAAGACTTAACACGCTTAGGGTACTAACAGGCACAAACATCACTCATATACAAACAATATATTCGCTCAGTTATGGACTATGCTAGCCCATGCTGGGCACCCATTATCTCAATCACACACATAAACACCTTACAGACAATACAAAACAAGGCACTTCGTATCATTACAGGATGCACTCAAACAATACCAATAGACCACCTGCACACAGAAACAAAATACTGAAAGTTAGGGAACATTTATATGAGGGGAACACAATTCATGGCAGCAGCGACAACTAACCCACAACACCCTTGCCACTACATGTAACTTTACAATCATGCACCGACACCTGGCACCATTAAGGTAACACCAGAGAGACATTATAACCAAATACTCCATTCCATACCACGCCCCACAGACATCACACAGTACAGAAAACATACACACACACACCTAACCCACAAAGCACCGACACGACTCGGTCCGAATGCGGTCCTTGGTGCGAAGCCGCCACCCATTAACAGGTCAGAGAAAGGGAAATGGGTGAAAAATTGGATGAGGGAGGAACTTCTACTAATGCACCAACGGAACACCATAATGAAACAGAATACGCTGAAAATAACATAAATGGGGCACAGAGCACAGAAAACAACACATTAGAAAGAAGAGCGGAAGAATACTTACAGAATAAAATCGAAAGTACACTAAAGACTAAAAAACACTAAGTAGGGAAGAAGTAGTGCTGAAACAGAGAGAGAGAGAGAGAGAGAAACTACATCGCACAAATCCCAGAAGGATGTCTGAAAACGTAAAAAAATCCAAAAGACGGACCATGTACAAATATTTCAAAACAGGTTCGTGTAGATATGCTCCAGATGCATACAGATATAACCCCCTAAAAATATTTCTACGTGATGAGGAGTGGAAGTTGCAGATACGGAGCAAACTGCTACTATTTCCACCCTTCTATCTGCAGACATTCAATTAGGGAGAAAAATGTGTAAATATGGAGTGCCCGTATTTTCACATTAAGGATACTCAAAGAAGAGGAAGAGAAATAATAGCTCAAAATCTATATAAAAGAAGTAACAACAGGGCCAATGAAATACATTGTTTAGAATAAAAGAACAAATGTCCCTTTTAATGAGAAAAAACGAACTTCGTAGATATATGTACCCCCAGTAATACATACACCACTCTTCCGTCCAACACCACCCACAGTTAACTCAACACCCACACTGGTACCAAGGACCGCATCCCCAATATTTTCAAATGCAGCGGTCCACCCAATAACACCGAACAGTAACCTTCAGAATCGACCAGAAAACGACCATTATCCAAGACAACCGAACACCAATCTTATTAACCCTGTAATCTTATTATACACAAATATACAAGACCTGTACACAGATCCTGCAGACTGCAAATTACAATACCTGCAAAATTTAGCTCTACAAACAAACACATATATTATATGACAAACGGAAACGCACTTGAATGTGCTATAATGGGCTATATAAGTGTTATATAAATTCTATATAAATGGATAGATTTGCTAGAAATATTGAAGGCTGGTACATTTACAGGAAAAGCATATACACATGTGAAATGAAGGTAAGTATGATATATTAAACAGCACAGTCGAAATTCTTATTTTAGAAGTAATAGAATGAAGCTAATCATTATGAGCGTGTACAGACCGCCTAACACCAAGAAAAGTAAATTCCAGTTCATTACAAACGAAATAGAAAATATGTTAAAATCACTTAAAATCCCAGCACCAAATATCTTAATTTGTGGGGATTTTAACTTCCCATTCATAATATGAAAGAAAATGACAAAGTTATATATGTTGAGAAGTTCCAGGGTAACATTACAAAAAAATTATAGAACCAAGCAGTAATGCTTGGAAATGAAGCGACTCGAAAAGAGAACGTTTTTGATTTAATTCTGGCAAATTAAAATGAGAGAATAATGAATAAAAAGGTAACGCAAGCCAATTTTTCTGATCATAACCTCATCGATATACAAATAAAGTTAGCAGAAGGTATATTTGAATGTTTAAATATGAATTCAAAGCAAGTAGATTGGGAGTGTGTAAATAGATGTAACGAGAATAAATTTGGGAATTGCTACTTCATAATACTCCAGAAGAAATATTATTAAAATAGAGAGTGAAACTAAACCCATATTGCTGAAACACGTTTCGAAGAAACAAAAAAGAAAGCAAACTCGAGAGAAAAATCAGAACATTATTTAGACAACAGAAAACAAACCATAAAAAATCTCAACGGATGCAGAACTGAAGCAAGGAAACTCGAGCAAGAGAAAAATCTATGCAAAACAGAAATGGATCTGAAACAAATATTCACCCACAGGGAAAACGAGGAGGAAAAGAAGGTAGCAGAAAACAAAAAATAACCCAAAATACTTCTATACGTTTGCGAAAAGAAAACTGAAATGTAAAGAGAGTATTGGTCCGTTAAAAGATGGGGCGACCGAATACGTAAATGGACCCCTGAAAAATAAGTGAACTACATAACGAATATTTTATGGCTGTGTTCATCAAGTCCGAGAAGAAAGTAGAAAAGCCAGATAATTTCTTTCGCATAGATGCAAATCAGTCAAGAACAAGTTTGGACACGAATCAAATCTGTGAATGGAGTTACAGTTCATGGAAGGAGACGTAATCAAGGCTTTATCACAAATACAAAAAATAAATCAGCACCAGGGTCAGACACATGGAGTGCTACGTTTCTGAAGGAATGCAAAGAGAGTATCACTAAGCCACTATACTTACTCTGGAGAAAATCACTCGACACAAGACAAATACCCCTTTCATTAAAGAACGCGAACATTGCCCCCTTATTCAAAGAAGGTAACAGAGTAATGCCTAAGAATTATCGACCAGTAGTTAGCTCTCACCTCTCACCTTATAAAGTAGTTTCAGCGGGTAATTAGAGGCAATATATTTGTATGTAGTATACATTAATTTCACTAAGGCCTCAATAAATGTCATCATGGAATTATAGTACACAAACTTAAGAATACAGGAATTACTGGGAAGCTGGGACGGTGGCCATTTAATTTTCTGACAAAAAGAAGAGAAAGAATGGTAGTAAATGGAGTTAAACCTGAAGTCTCAGAAGTCGTCAGTTCTGTCTCACAAGCTACAGTATTAGCTCCCTTATAATAATGACTGCAGACATTCACACATATATTAATGACAGTATCGTATCGGGTTTCGCTGACAATGCAAAAATATGCAAGGAAATATCAAATGAAGGTGAAATAGAGAAATTCCAACACGACTTTGAAACATTGTTCAAGACAACAGTATGAAGTGCAGCGAAGAAAATTTTCAATTCATAACTTTTGGTAACAACAAGGAGCTACAGGACAAAGAGTACAAAACACTACAACACAAACAGTTGTAGATCATCGGGTGCAGAATTCAGAGAGCACTATAATATTAAAATTACAACAGCTTGAAAAGTAATGGGGATTATCTGGAGGACCTTCCACAACAGAAAAGCAAACATCATACTAACATTATGGATAATTATAGATAACTGAGTATTCATCAGTATTTACAAGTACATACAGAAAACAAGACATTGCAAACAAAGAAGTCATACAAAGGAGTAACGTCTAAGTTAACGGAGACGAAAGAGTAAGACTACTGGTCTCCACTACAATCCCTGAAACTCTACTCCTTAGAAAGAAGACGCGAGTGGTACACAATAATATACTGTACATACGTAAAATAGTTGAGGGTTGTGTCCCAGATTTTAAAAGTGAATAAAAAACAATGGAATGAGAGAAGGGGCAGATTGTGTACTGTCCCAGCTACGATGGGATAGGGGATATTCCCACTAACGAGTAATGAAGTGTTTGAAGTTCATTGTGAACAATTTGAACACCTTCTCTAATAGTATCTTAAAAATAAAACAATGTCATAAAGTTATATTACTCTTTCTACATATTTCCAATGTATCCAGACATATGAAACACCCTGTGTATATACAGTGTTTGTGTGTGTGTGTGTGTGTATATATATATATATATATATATATATACACACACTCGTGTGTGTGTGTGTGTGTATATATATATATATATATATATATATACATACACTCGTGTGTGTGTGTGTGTGTGTGTGTGTGTGTGTATATATTGTTTTTAATGCTTTCGAACAACTGCTCAGGATTAATCTATGTTCGACCCTTCTAAAGCATCCCGCCTCGTCTCAGGAATTTGATGTAGGAGAGAATTACTTTCTAATCTCATCCTGCCCTCATAGCCAGCCACACATAACTGGTCAAGGGCTTTACAGTGGAACCTGTCGAGATGGTTCTTCAAATTATTCAGGTTGGTGTGCTGGAAGTTTTTCAGTTCTTTTGACAGCATCTTAATTACCAGTTCAAAGGAATTTATAATGTGGGAGGTGAATTCGACTGAGCAATAATTTTTAGGTTACTTCCAATGAACAAGGGAGCAACGTTCGTATTCTTTAATGGAAGTGGGTTTTGTCCTGTCAAGTGACTTTCTTCAGAGTAAGTATAGTTTTTTGGCTATTCTCCCTTTGCATTGCTTCAAAAACATGGTAATCCATGTCAATAACCTTGATGCTGAATTTTCTCGTATTTGTGATACAGCCTTAATGATGTCTCCTTCAAAGAATTCAAAATAAAATGATAGATTGGTGTTCATACCATTTCTTGACTGATTTATATTTATGTCGAAGAACTCATCCAAGTTTTCTTTGGTGCTTGTATTTCTGGATGATATATGTCTGCGGAGTCTGGTCTTCTCTCATTTGGGGCGAAAGTTGTTTTTTTATTTCTTCAAAAAAAGTCCTTCATTTATAAGGTTCTCACTTCTTTAAACTGAAATATGAGATGTTTTTTCTCTTTCTCTTCTTTATGTACCCATAATGGGGAAATAAGTCAATCAATATTTAGACATTTCCTCTCTATGATTGATTGTCTGCACATAGAGAGGTGCAGTTTGTACACAGAGAGGTCGCAGTTTGCTCCATATTGGCAAGTTACATTCCTTATCATATTAAAACATTTTTGGGGATAGTTGTACACGCATCTGAAGTCATGTTTGCTGGGATCCATCTGTCTTTTACGTGGCCTTCGTATACTTATCACAGCTACGCAGTCCTTATACATACACCTTCACAATTGTGAAAATGCTTAAATCACTGGGGCCGGATTCCATATATCCCATACAACTAAAAGAATTAAAAGAAAGGATTGTTTGCCCTAACAAAGTTTTTTAATGCGTCTATTTCTGAAGAATGCGTACCAGATAACTTCAAGTTAGCAAATGTAACACCTACTTTTAAGAAAGGTGATAAACGTGCGGCGGGAAATTATAGGCCATATTAACGATCTAGCTGTCGGCCTAGTCAGTACAGTTTCAAAGTTTGCGGATGACACGAAGTTGGGCGATTAATGACGAAGATGGAGGCAAAATCCAGGAAGATCTGAATAAAATCGTAGATTGGTCAGTCACAAGGCAAATGAGATTTAACGTCGATAAGTGCAAAATTTTACATATAGGTTCGCGTAACAGTAATTTTGCGTATAGTATGTCAGGGAAGGAGTTGGCAAGCCTAGAACAGGAAAAAGATTTAGGAGTCTAGTCACTGGTGATTTAAAAGTAGCGAAACAAAGCACAACAGCGGTCAATAAGACGAACAAAGTGCTAGATTTTATAGCTGGGAAGTTTGAGTACAAATCGCGCGATATTATTGTTCCTCTTTATAAGTCATTAGTTAGACCCCATTTGGAGTATGCGATCCAATTTTGGAACCTGCATATGCGCAAGTATATAGCCAAAATCGAAAGAGTTCAAAGACGAGCAACTAAGATGATTTCGTCCCTTAGGTCAAAGTCGTAAGAAGATAGACTTAAGGAATTAACATTGACTACACTCGAGACCAGGAGGCTAAGGGGTGATCTAATCCAGGGTTTTAAAATTATGAATGGGTTCGATAACGTAAATAGAGATAGCTTTTTCGAAATATCACAGTATAATAGAACTAGAAATAACGGGTTGTGAGCTGACAAGTAGAAGGTTCGAGACGGCAGTCGCCAAAAACTTTTTTACGCATAGAATAGTAAATATCTAGAATAGTTTGCCGGTAGAAGTAATTAGTAGCACGTCTATAAACATGTCTAAAATTCGATTAGATGCATATGTTGATAGAGTAGGTATAGTTTAAGGTAGTAAAATTAAGGTTTTTGTGGTTTGGAACCCACATAAAATTGTAGGTCCACTCCGCCACCATGGAGGACATGCGCAGTACACAATTATAAATACAGTTAGATAGACTAGCCATGAGTAGATCCTCTGTCTTTGCTGATTGAAACATTATAACATTATAACATTATAACAATTCTTTCATTGTTCATTCGTTCCACATGACCATACCAGCACAACATACTCTCCTCTTTTCTAGTATTCACTGATTTTTTACTCCACAAGTTTCCCAAATATCCTCATTTTTCATATGGGCAACCATTTCACACCAGCAAGTGTTTTAAGCCTATATATCAGTGTTGTGACCACTACACCTTCATTTAAACCTCTTGCTGCATCTACACTCAAGTACCTCCTACAGTATATCATTGCTTTTATCGTGCCCCTAACATGCGTCCCCTACCTCTATCTCTCGCGTCCGTTAAACATCCAGATATCGAAATTCTTTCAAGACTCCAAAATTTTCCGCTTCACCATAATACATGATGACTCGCCCTCTATCATAACGACAAGAATTTTACTTTTATTTACACTCACTTTCCATAATCTTCCTTCACATATGTCAACAAAACTTGTCACTGCTTCCTTAATTCCTGCTTTGATTCGCCCAAAAGTACCCACGTCATCAGCATACATTAGATGCGACAGCTTCCACTCATTCTCTAACAAAGTCTTCCGCTTGTTAATAATAATAATAATAATAATAATAATAATAATAATAATTTATCAACAGTTATAAATATTGTCTTGTAATTGTCTTTTAAATATCAATGAATATGCATTAATTGCCTTAAATATGCATAGATCATTGAATCATTTGTTTTCCTTCGTTCTGATTCTTCAATATTAGTGATATTTTCGTATCTTCTTTCAGTATACCTCGGGAAATCGTCATTTGGAGTAGCATAACAGTATTTAAGGAATACAATATAAGTCGTATTGAAATAGACCATACAGTATGCCTTACATTAATACAAATAACAGTATTTCTTCAGGTCAAGGTTAAGTACTTTTCGACAAACAGGCTTCCTCAAGTTGATTCTAACTTCCTCCAAATACTGTAATTGTCTTATCATATTGTTTTGACTAAAAAAATTATTTTAAAATATATATTTTGATGAAATGTTTATAAAAGCATGTTTTGACAAATAATAATAATAATAATAATAATAATAATAATAATTTGAGCAAACACTAAGAATTTCCTACAGAAATTCTTAATAATAATAAATAAGCCGTATATAGAATTATGGAAATGGCAAGTCATTTGTACAAAGATAATGAGTTAAGCAGATTAACACTGCATTGCCAATATAACTAAAACTTAATCATATAACACTTTAACAGTTATATATAGATCGATTTGACCCAAATTTTGTTGTGAGTGTATAGATACAATACTTAGAATTCACTCTACAGAATGAAAGATTGCATGGGGAGATTGTAAAATAATGATGATAACATTTATGGGATCCAAAATGATTCATAACCTACATCCTATGTATGCATGCAACCGGGTGATTGAACTAAACATATACAAGCGGTTTACCATGTCATTTGTGTGGCCTATTTGCACGCGCCGTGTAAAGTATGACGACATAATAATACAGTGATCGGTAAGAACCTTTTATAATGATTTACAACTACACTAGCTCTTTGTGTAATTATTCTCTAAATAAATTGGAATGGTTTGATGTTTCTTTAATTCTCTTCAAATTAACTATGTCGCTGCTCGTTCGCGCTACAACCTGTGAAGATTTCGATTTTTTTATGCTATCGTCACTATCTTCGCAGAAATCTTTATCACTTTCTCGAAAACTCAAGATTTTGTTTCTGATAGGGGACATCGGGTGACTCACTGAGTCAGGTCTTTAACGGGTCACTGTGTAAGGAGTTCTTGTGGTTTGCCGGATGTCTACTGGCTTAGTAATTGGATTGAACCAGTAGAAGGAAATACTCTAAGTCTAGAACTTGTGTAATTCTCAATTGGGGAAGAGGGTGCAGTGACTAGCTCGCTGCATGTAATGTAATTGATTCACTCTCGTTCGCCTTTTAAAAGGACTTATTTTTCCCGATTGATGACTTTACTGCCCTGCCCGTCTCAATTCTCTCAACTGGAGAGAAGAATGTAAAATGAAATAACCAACCAACCATCCTCCTTTATGAATTTAATATGCAACTAATCATACCTAGAAATTAAATACATTCAAGTCAAAATGTAAGAACAAAATTGTTGACACTTTTTCATTTTAAAAATCTTTGAAGGAATTCCATAAAAATCGTAGAATTAAAAAAGCTTTCTTTACTTGTCATATAGGAAGGAGAATTTTTTTTCTTAGGGAGTGAGGAACATTCAAACAAATTTTTGTGAGAACAAGGTCATGCCTTAAGGTTAACATGGTCCAAAACTTTATCCGATTGGAGCTCGGTCAACTAATTTAAAAATTTTATGGTAGTTAAAAGATCAGTTTTGAAAGGATTTTGCTGAAAAGACTGTCTCCCTTGGACATCACTTCTGGTTTTCTTTTTGGGTTCTTTTTTTTTTAGTCAGATATTAATAGTGGTCATTCCGTGGTAGAGAAACTAAAGAATTCAATCTTATATTGATCGTTTTGTATATTTCAACCAATAAAACTTCTATTTCAAACGATTCAAAAAAATTTAGAACCCAAATATTAAAACTGTCAATCACGGGAATCGATTTCAATGACTGACCAGTTTTTATCTGTTTTTTGTAGTTTAGCTTTTCATCAAGTGCTGATGAAAATATATATATATATATATATATATATATATATATATATATATATATATATATCGTGTGTATATATATACATACACACACACAGTGTGTATATATTTTTTTATCTATGCATGAAAGAGGGGTCAAGGGCGAACGCCCACAAAATGCTCCCCCCCCTAGAGAAGGAAAAGGAGAGAGCCGAAATCAAAGTCACCGAGGCTGTTAGAAACTATGCCTTTATTTTAATTTTGAAAAGAATGTGTAGTGTAACATGCATGTATACGTAGTGAAGAATAGAGGGAAAAGAGTGTGTTCGAGAGCATGCTGGACTGCTCACAGGGTAGATGAGACACGGAAAACGATCAGCTAAGGAGGACAGTGACAGGAGAAACGGGAGTTCCAGCACTCCCTGTCTCCTGCCTAACGTCTCTCTCCGGAATGGAATGCTTCCCTGGTAAATTGGTGTCTACAATCTCCTCATATATATATATATATATATATATATATATATATATATACAGGGTGGCGCAAAAGTCGCCCATTATAGGAATTTTCAGTGTTGATTATAATACATTACTTTTTTTCTTTAGGTAGGGGATGGCTGCGAAATTAACAATAGACGAGAGGGTGAGCTTGGTTTTAATGCATGGAATACCAGGTACTACAAATCGATGAATCGGTACAGAATTTAAAGTGTGTACCGATTCATCGATTTGTTGTACCTGGTATTAAAACTAACCATCCCCTACCTAAAAGAAAAAAAATAATATAGTCAACACTGAAAATTCCTATGATGCTCGACTTTTGCGCCACCCTGTATATATATATGTCGACTGTTTTGCGAAATCAGCCTTTTTGCAAAAGGGTTAAGTCGTGATATTTTCATTAAACAACGAAAATATCACGACAACCCTTTTGCAAAAGGCCGCTTTCACAAAAAGGCCATAACATATATATTGTAGCAATGTCTATTAAGAATTAAGTACTTTGTTTATAAGATTTTAATAATGTTTGTTTAATAAAGATAATACTGTTTAATAAGAAATGCAATTACATTAAATAAGAAATTAATAATAGTTTGTTTATAAAGTGCTAGTTGGCAACACCTGAAATGGGTCTAGAGAAACGGAGAATGCCCAAAAACGACAGTTATCGGCAGTGTTGCCAACTTGGCCTTTTTCAGGCTAGATTTAGCCTATTTTAGCTTCGGCTAGCCTTTTATTTTACTTAATAGCCTATGGCCTTAAATCTGGCAACTTTTTGTTCTAATTTAGCCTTAATCTAGCCTCTTTTCATATCAAATTGCGAGCGTACTAAAATGTTTTTTCACATTGTAGCGTGTCAAAATACGTACATTACGTCGGAAGAGTGTCATCTTGTACTGATTTGATAGAATTGGTTTAAGTCGTTGTTAGTTCTTCTTGTACGTGAATGTGTATTGTATAGTGTAAATTGTTATTATAAAGTGAACTAAGTGAACCTTCCAGTAACATTAGTCAAATAAATCTTCAATGGAATAATCTAATACTTGTAAAATGGGAACAGATTCATGACACTGAAAAGTTTGGGCTGAGGTTTCAGTGTATACTGATGCAGCAGGATCTAATCCCTTCAGAGGGCTTGCTGCTGTAGCTAGACGTGTTTTGTGCATCCCCCATTCTAATGCTGAAGTGGAGAGAATTTTTAGCCAGATGAACATCGTTAAAAGTAAACAGAGAAACAGAATGAAGAGAGACCTTTTAAATGCAATACTTAGCATTCGAGCTGGAATTAGAAGAGCTGAAAAGTCTTGTTACTCATACAGTTTACCTCAAAACATAATTCAAAACATAGGGACCAAATTAACTTACGAGAATGCTGACGAAACAGAACATGATTCCGATGAGGATTTAAATGATGTTGACACACTATTTTTGTCATAATGTAAGTAAAATGTTTAGCCTATTTTTTAGCCTATTTTTATTAGGGTTATAGCCTTTATAGCCTATATTTTCTTCTAATCTAGCCTTACTCTCAGGAGATAATGTTGGCAACACTGGTTATCGGATGGCCGTTGGCCAATAAGGTGTTTTTTGTATATAGGATGTTGTTGTTTATTTAAAAATGGTTCAAATTCCTCACCGGCTCACGTCTACCCGTTTTTATAAAGTACAGTGAAATCGAGTGTAAAGAGAAATAGCAACAATAAAAAGAAATTGAATAAAGAAAGAGCAAATAGTTAAAAGGGTAAATAAGAAGAAAAAAAGAGTTAATCACTACATATGGATGAATTTCCCAATTAAACAGGTGAAAATAATAAATGATACAAGGCGACAGAGAAATATAAGTGATTCCATGATCTTTCGCATATTGAACACCTCAACAGGAAATGAAAAAAAAAGCAAGAAGAAGACTATATACTATATAAAATACACATTCGAGTGTATAAGTACATTGATTTTCTTCTCACTCTGTCTACACAAAGAGGGGTATGTTAATCAGTTTGTTTCTCCGTGCCTTTACGATTTGTAGTCCCGAATTTTTGCAGTGAGATTAAATTTATCAAGGATGCTTTCACTGAGTTGGGTTATCCACTTGCCTTTATAGACACGGCTTTTAAATTTAATAAGGAAAGGTTTTGTAGTAATTTTCCACAAATGTCTCGGAAACAAAAAAAGTACTGTCGGAATATGTGTGCTCTTCTCTGTTGGATATGACGTTTACACCATTCCCTTTTTTAGGTGACTCAGTATGTTGCTTCATTGCATCGACAACCGAAGTGTATACCACTTACGTCCAAGTTCCTCTCTGTAGCTTGAGGCCGATGCCACTAAAAACTGACAGCGAGTTTACGAACAATTTAAAGCCCTCGTTGATTTGGCATCCCCCTCCTTCATCCGTTGAGAGAAAAGAATTTCTGAATTTTTGTAAGAAGGATAAAAATGAGGCGTTATCCTTTTCACAGTTTTATTTCACAGGATAGTTCACTTCTCACAAGAAATTAGATTTAAGAGAGTAAAGTTAAAATAAAAATTTTATTTTTATCACTACGCTTGTTTAGAGGCTTGTTTACAAAAAAATACTTTCTCCAAAAAGCTATCCGACCGACATCAGGCGACATGCCGATTGAACCAGAACTGACATCTTCTCTCACCATGCCATGGAAAACTCCCGTGGTGCCACGTTTACAGGAGATTTATTAAAGTTGCAAAATTTTAATCTAATAATGATGTTAGCGAGTGAATTATAAATTTTGGTTTTATACTTAACTCTTTTATGTAACTTATCTTAGCCAAAAGGAACATTTAGAATTTATGAGTCGTCCTTTTAAGATTATAGAGTTGGCAATTCTGGAGAGTGTCGTTAGGTTTATCAAAAAGGTTGCCAGACATCTACTGCGGGCATCAAAACAACTTATGCAATATTAAAAATTAAAATACTTATGAAAATAGAATATCTTTAAATTTTAACGAAACTTTATTTCCTGTGGAAAACCTTTACCACAGTACTTTAGTTTTCCCTACTGAATGTGATTTGACAACAGAGTATATAAGTAATTCCACTAATGCGGTTACTAAGATAAATTGTACTATTAGAAATTTCCTTCGTAACGATAAGTCTAAGTTTGCCTCTGATAATGGCGGAGTTTATAAAATTTTATGTGGAAGTTTTCGCAAAGTTTACATGGAAGAAACTAACAATTTTGCTGTCAGAATTTATAAATATAGATACAGTCTTAGACCCGGCGACCCTAATTCGGCCTTAC
>JAJOZX010003434.1:457500-499619 GCA_023014485.1 Bathynomus jamesi
ACGATTGCTCCAGAGTTGACCAGTTGAGTAGATGAAAGATTCAAAATACCGAGTAACCCTTGCGTTAGAGAATTGGACAGAAAAGGAGTGAGAAAGTGTAGAAAGTCTGGTGCTTCGTGCTTTCCTTAAAGGAGGAGGCATGCAGTGAGAGAGTTCAGAAGAGCAATGTCCGTCTTTTCGATTCCCTCTTCAGAGGGGCAATAAAATAATTCCATCCAGGAATAATCCTAGTATGATAGTTGTAAGACTTAATCAGGGGTCTTCCTGCTTCTCTTATCAGGGATATTAAATTATTATAATACCTATCTATGAGTTTACAATGAGAATCATTTGAAGCAAATGCAAAACGCAAAATTTCTAAATTATTCAAGTGGTGACCTGTCCTGTCTTCATATTCTATTCTTTGTTACATATTAACATACGACCAATCGACTCGATTATTCTTACCTATTGAGTTCTTATTATGTCATGTTTCGCATGAGTTAGTAAAATTAATTAATAATTCTAACGGTCAATGATCAGAAAGCGGGAAATCATGCAGAATATGAACACTAACAGTTCGATCCTTTGGATTATTACGAGTGAGACAATGATCAATCCACCTGGTGGTACCACTCATATCACTAACATATGTAAAATTACCACTAGTTACACCTAATACTTCTACATCACTATACTTAATTTAGCAGACTCGCACATGTTACCCAATTCTACAAAAGATTCCGGGTTCACATTCTCATTAAACCCCCCCATTATTATACAGTGAGAATATTTGGGATTATCTGATAGTGACTTGATTTTGTACAACAAATCAATGTATTCAGCTAGATTACTGCTGTTGTTGTATGGTAAATAGCAGTTTACAATTAATATGCAGTCATTGTTCACTCGTAATTCAATTCCTAACAACCTTACATTATCACTTGTTAAAAATCTTATATATTTTGACAATTTTTTTCTTATTAAGAACGCAACTCTACCAAGGGGCCTACCGTACAATAACTCATTTGATAAGTCTACTGCTGAGGACGCATAATATATAGTCATCATGGATGGTAGAAAGAAATTTTAACTCTTGATTAGGCAACCAGTGCTCTTGCAGGAGTACCAAATCTGCACTGTCACAGATTTTATGAACATCTACACTTGAATTCCTTAAATTCCTTAATTACCTTACGTTATACGAAACTATACATATATATTATATATATATATAGTCATGCGGGTTGCTTCTACAAAGCTTCAATTTAATATTTAGGAGAAATCCAATGACAAGGAGGAATGTAAATGCCATGAAAAGTCTTCTTTAATGCGCAACGTTTCGAGCAATACGCTCATCATCAGGCTAGATAATAACAATATGAAATTAGAATCAATAAATAAATGTGAAGACAAAATAATTTCTATAAAACCTATTCAGTAAAAGCAAATTTTAAAAAGACTAAAAGAAGAGGGTTAAATTCAAAGTTATAAAAATTTACATATAAAATTAACAAGAAATTTAAAAAGCTATTTTTAAATTACATATAGTAAATTTGAAATTAGTACACTGGAATAATTAACACTACGAACCTTTCAATGCTGGTTCCGAGGCACGAGTAATTTAAAACAAAACAAAACAGGAAACAAACTATGAGTTGGGCGGTTGGGGAGTTATAAGTTGGGGAGGGGGGATTATAAAAAATTGGGGAGGGGGGAGGGGAGTTAGGGGAGGGGGGATTATAAAAAATTTAGAGGGACAGCTGAGGAATCCACGTTTAGAGAAGGGGTCAATGTTTTAATATAAAGAGATTCCAAAATTCTAAGTGAGTTAGGACAAGAATTACAACCGAGAATTTTAAAATTATCTAAAGTGACATCAGTTTTGCATTTAATACTGTGTTCCCGAATACTAGAGGCTTCTTTTTTATTTAAAATTTTACCTGTTCGGCAACTTATTCCCATATGCGAATAAAATCTAGCCCTGAGGGAGCGCACGGTGCTGCCAATGTAAGTACCAAGGAGACACCTTGGGCAGGTAAATAAATATACAACACCGCTACGCAACGAATCAGGAGTTCGATCCTTCGCTGAGAAAAAGCTACCTAAAGACATTTTGTTAATAAATATAATGCGAAAATCAGTATGATAAAAAAATTTTCTTAACAACTTTGTAAATTTAAGTTTAAATTCTTTATTCATGGGACCCATTTCAGGTACCAAGAAATATTTTATATCTTTAGGCACTGAAATACATGGAAGTTGAGGGCTATAAACGTTATTTAAGAAAGATCTAATTATGAGAATAAAAACCCACTCTAATAGACAGAGTTTATTTCCACGACAGTTTCGACGCCCACTGGCATCCTCCTCGGGTGGATACAGAAACACAAATGAAACAAAACAAGAGGGAAAAACAGTTCAGGGATCGACCGTTAAGAAATTCGCACCTAGGTTGGATTCCATTCTCTCGAGACAGGAGGGGCATTTTCATTAAGTACATTCGCACAAATTTTAAAACTATCTTCCTGTTCTAAACATACAGATTCTATTATTTTTACATAATTATTACATTTATAATTAAATTTATTACATTAATATTGCATAATTATTAATTACAGAAATTATAAATTTATTATTAGGGTTATTACATTGTTGTTTATTATACAGAAATTATAAACCGAAAAACGAATGAAAAAAGGCGATTAGGAAATAATCCAGAGACCATTGAGAAATTCGCACCTAGGTTAGATATCGTTCTCCCGAAACCAGAAGGGCATTTTATTACAGGGTCAGCTTATAACTACATTTCCACAAATTAAAAATATCTTCTGTTCTATACATACAGATCCTAAGTTTTGACATAATTACTGCATATATTTATTTCCACATTAATTACTTCCATTATTACATTTACTAAAAGCGAGTAAGGAAACATTCCAATCCAGAGACATTTAAGAAATTCACACTTAGGTTCGAACACGTTCCCACGACTCCGTAAGGGATTATTGACCAAGAATCTCATTAAAGGGTCTAACTTATAAGTACCTTCGCACAAATTAAAATTATCTACTTTTTCTATACACACAGATTCTATTATTTTTCTTTTGACATAATTATTACATTATAAAGTACCTTACTTGATTCCCAATCTATAGCATGATTATTTTGGCTAGCGTGATAAAAAATGGCATTATTAGTATTACAACTTCTGAAGGCATTTGTGTTCTTTGATACGGGTTTCAATATTTCTTCCAGTTTCTCCCACGTATACTAAATCACAACTTTTACAGGGAATGCTGTAGACACAGGCTTGTTCCTCTTTTGCAACGTTATTCCTAACCAATTTACTTTTCACGGTAGACGAATATTTGAACGCCAAAGCAAACTTAAATCTTTCGTCAACGGTTTTACTCTTTCTAAGCCGGCAATGTAAGGCAAACTCACATATTGTTTTTGGTTAACTGAAGGTTCCCGAGGGGCATAAAAAGATTTTCTGGCTTTAAAATACGCCTTTCTGATAAATGTAATAATTATGTCAAAAGAAAAATAATAGAATCTGTGTGTATAGAAAAAGTAGATAATTTTAATTTGTGCGAAGGTACTTATAAGTTAGACCCTTTAATGAGATTCTTGGTCAATAAATCCCTTACGGAGTCGTGGGAACGTGTTCGAACCTAAGTGTGAATTTCTTAAATGTCTCTGGATTGGAATGTTTCCTTACTCGCTTTTAGTAAATGTAATAATGGAAGTAATTAATGTGGAAATAAATATATGCAGTAATTATGTCAAAACATTAGGATCTGTATGTATAGAACAAGAAGATATTTTTAATTTGTGGAAATGTAGTTATAAGCTGACCCTGTAATAAAATGCCCTTCTGGTTTCGGGGAGAGACGATATCTAACCTAGGTGCGAATTTCTCAATGGTCTCTGGATTATTTCCTAATCGCCTTTTTCATTCGTTTTTCGGTTTATAATTTCTGTATAATAAACAACAATGTAATAACCAATGTAATAATAAATTTATAATTTCTGTAATTAATAATTATGCAATATTAAATGTAATAAATTTAATTATAAATGTAATAATTATGTAAAAATAATAGAATCTGTATGTTTAGAACAGGAAGATAGTTTTAAAATTTGTGCGAATGTACTTAATGAAAATGCCCCTCCTGTCTCGAGAGAATGGAATCCAACCTAGGTGCGAATTTCTTAACGGTCGATCCCTGAACTGTTTTCCTCTTGTTTTGTTTCATTTGTGTTTCTGTATCCACCCGAGGAGGATGCCAGTGGGCGTCGAAACTGTCGTGGAAAAACTCTCTCTATTAGAGTGGGTTTTTATTCTCATATTTTGACCTTCACGTAAAAAAGTGAAGTTTTTTGCATTTAAGATCTAATTAGTTTATCTACATATTGAACAGGAAAACTATTATTGGTAAAATATGATCTTAAATTATTAAATCATCGTTAAGTAAGGTAAAACTAGAGGTCAAATATATCCTCTGAACAAGAGAGTTTTAATACACGACATCTTATAGTTAAAATCAGTAAAACTAAAGAAATTCATGCCCAAACCAGTAAAAGTGGGTTTCCTGTAAACTGATGTAGTAATAGAATCACCTTTTTTCGAAATTAAAAGATCTAAAAAGGGAAGGGAGCCATTATTCTCAGTTTCCATTGTATAAGTTATATTGGGGTGCAGAGAATTTAAGAAGTTAAAAAATTGTTGCGCTTGTACAGCATTATCAAAAACAGCTACCGAGTCATCAACGAAGCGTCGATAGAAAATTGGTTTACAATGGGTGGGAGATTGTCTAAAAATTACACTTTCTAAATGAGTCATAAAAAAATCAGCTGATAAAGGTCCGACGGGTGATCCCATCCCAACACCATCAATTTGTTGGTAAACCTTATTATTGAAAGTAAAATAACATTGCTTAAAAACCAATTCTAAAAGTTCCTTAAAATAAGACCTTGAAAAACCATGAAAACTATCAACAGAGCTAAAAACCCTATTCAAATTTACTATATGTAATTTAAAAATAGCTTTTTAAATTTCTTGTTAATTTTATATGTAAATTTTTATAACTTTGAATTTAACCCTCTTTTAGTCTTTTTAAAATTTGCTTTTACTGAATAGGTTTTATAGAAATTATTTTGTCTTGTTCACATTTATTTATTGATTCTAATTTCATATTGTTATTATCTAGCCTGATGATGAGCGTATTGCTCGAAACGTTGCGCATTAAAGAAGACTTTTCATGGCATTTACATTCCTCCTTGTCATTGGATTTCTCCTAAATATTATATATATATATATATATATATATATATATACCCTTTACCGCTTTCATCATGCGAAAATTTACATTATCGCACTATATCGCAGTTCATTAGAGAAAATCTGAATGTATTATATACAAATTCAATTTATTTATATATTTACATTCAGTGCTTTAATGTAAAATTGATTCCAACATCAAACACGATAAGCCTTTGATAATTTCACAAACGTATTAAATGAATCCAACGGCATGATTTTGTTCACGGATTCATTCCATAAAATTCGGTTTATTTCGAGTAACATTCGAATTTCGAACAAAATTCGGTGATAGAAAAGCGTCAGCGCATGCGGGAAAGAGAAGTGAGAAATGTCTCATCTCAAAATGTTTCCTCTGAAATGGAAGTACTGTACTCGTATGTAAGGAATTGGCATTTATAAAAAAACGGACACAAACAAAACAGAATACGAATGTGGCGTTTGACTTTCACAAATACGTGCATCATTTTATTTTTAATTAAATTTCATTGTTTCGAAGGTATTTACGCTGAGTTTTAGTTTATCTCAATTTGCATTTATCGGCTTTAATGTTGTGACAGCGTTTGGCGAAAAACGCGTCGGAAAATTACGACCTAATTCGATGGAAACAAGTCCGTGCAAAGATTTTTGTGGAGAGAGAGAGAGAGAGAGAGAGAGAGCGTTCAACTGCCACCCGGGCAACGCCTCCTACTACATTTATTGCAGATGGGAACATCAGTACTTCTATATAAAACTAAAAAGCTCTCTAAGTACATAAATTAAATATGCCGCGATTTTCCTAAAAGTACAAGTAGCATCCCTGAAATTGAAAACATTTATTCAGAGTTTTGACTCCCGAGATATCCCAATTATCCCATCCAGCTTCCCTTCTCTATCAGTGGGGGTATCATCAGGGCCGCCGAGAGCTGCCACGGGCCCCGGGGAAGGATTGGTATATGGGCCCCCCCCCTGTTATTCAGTATTTTATTATGAATGTTTTTTGTGTACATAACAAGCAAACTGATTATATGTTCAAGTCACTATTCAAAACATACAGTATGAATAAACAACTCAGAGGAAAATGACCATTTTATTTTCGAATCAATTATATTAATTCTATCACCATACAATTTACAGTCCATGCAGGCAAGACAATTGTTTACTGCAAGATTTTCATAATTAGAAGTGTACTTTCTTTGCCTTCTCTTAGCAAAGTTGTAAATGATTCTGATGAAATTTAAAGTACGGGCTAACTGGCTTTCAATTACAATGGTTCCCAGATCTGTCAGTCGGTCTTGAGCATTGGTGGACCGCAGATAATATTTTATCTGTCTCAATTTGACTATGATAATCTCTATAAAATGTATGTTCATTAATTATATTTCCTCTCCGTTATTTAATCAATTGCTTTATTAATATTTTTAGATTTTCCCCCCACTTTCCGGGCCTCCTAGAGGTCCCCCCGGCGATTTATCCAGGCTTTCCCGCCTTCTCGGCGGCCATGGGTATCATCTGGGAATTCTTAGTGCTCTGAAACTAGACCCGACCAGCACCTCCTACTTCACTTATTGACAAAGGGAACGTTATTAGTTTTACTCTATCCCACCTAACCTTCCCTGAAACCTTTTCATAATAAAAAAAAGAACAAAAGGAAGAAAGAAGGGCAGCGGAGTGGTTTTCCAAAATAATTTAATATAATTATTCCAAGGTTTTGACTCCTTTCACCCCTGAAAGAGAGAGAGAGAGAGAGAGAGAGAGAGAGAGAGCTCCACCACTTTATGAAGTCGCGTTATGCCTTAAAACCGAAGCTTTCGTCCGATTAATTCTTTATCTCTCTCGATTCCGCCATTGCTGCAATTAATTAATAATAAATTTCCTGCAGCCACATTCCCAAAATATGATTTATGTATAAATTTTAGACATTTTTGAGCAAAGATAAAAGCTCATTTTCTGATTACAAATTTCAATATATAATTACGATTTTTAAAATTTAAAAGGTTTATGTTATAATTAATAATTCAAAATAGATTTATATTTATTTTTAAATTATAGTAAATTTAAATTACAGTAAATTATCATAAAATAAATTTGCAGTTAAATTTCTTTGAATATATATTGCGATTATTATTTTCACTATCATTATTACTGTTTTATATACACACACACACACACACACATATTTATATATATATATATATATATATATATATATATATATATAGGTGAAGAGCTGACATGTAAATCGATTGAGGGCGAATAATGAACTCTTTAATCTGGAATAGCGGAGGACAGTAACCTTATGCAAATGACCCTTATGCCCAGTTTAATAGGCTTAATTGAAAGAAATGCTAATTTCACTGGCAACATTTGATGTAATTTAAATGCACTTTAGGTCCTAATTCCCAAATTAATTCCTTTCCACTATTTACATATATCGTTGTTATCTTGTTTTCCCTTTATCTTCTTGGTATTGTTGGCGTTATTATCGTTGTCATTAGTTTGCTATCATCATTATTATTGTTATTATTGTACACACGGAGAATAGTTGGTTGGTATTGAACGTTTTGATGTATATTTTCACTTATCTTTAAATTGTCTTCCTTTCTTTTAACTTCTTTTGTTAAATAGGCAACCTCAAAAGGGGTTAGGGACCAGCCGGTCTGTTACTGTTTGGTGTCTTTTGTTCAATACCAAACTCTAGAATCTAGATGCTAATGTATTTTTGTGTTTCCTGGATGCCTCTAAGGCATTTGATCGTGTTAATCATGACAAATTATTCGTGAAACTTGTAAATCATAATGTACCTGGTTACTTGGTCCGTATATTAATATTCTGGTATAATCACCAGACAATGATTGTAAGATGGGGTGAGGTTAATTCAGAGCCATTCTTTGTGACCAATGGTGTCGGGCAGGGAGGGATACTATCCCGCTACTTATTCATTGTTTATATGGATAATCTATCTGTTGTGCTGAATACCTGTAAAATAGGCTGCTATATTGGTACAATGATTGTTAATCATCTGATGTATGCAGATGATCTAGTTCTTATTTTTCCATCTGTTAAAGGGCTCAGCACACTTTTGAAGGTGTGTGAAAGGTATGGGAAGAATAACGACATAAAATATAATCCTGCTAAAAGTCATGTTATGATTATGAGGACCAAGGCCTACAAATATATAAAATTTCCTGAATTTTAACTGAATGGTATGATGCTGTCAGAAGTAACCCAGACTAAGTATCTTGGCCACATACTAACTGATGGTCTTTCGCATGACTGTGATATTCTAAGGCAATGTAGACAATTATTTGCTTGGGGAAATACTTTGGTTAGAAAATTTCATGTGTACATTAGATGTTAAGTTGATTTTGTTCAAAACTTTTTGTACTCCAATGTATACAATTTATTTGTGGTGGAACTACAGGATGTATAATTTTAGAAAATTATATGTTGCATATAATAATATTTTTAGGAATTTATTAAGAACTCCAATATTTATAAATGGTGCTCCTTCTAGTGTCAGTATGCTGTTTGTATTCAATAAGGTGCCTAACTGTGCCAGTGTCATTCGCAATTTTGTATTTAGATTTATCACTAGGCTTGGTGAGTCAGTCAGTAAGATAATAGAAGCACTTAGTCAGTGCTCCAGACAACTATCTCTTAATCTTCTATGTACTTCTTGTATAATGTTTGTACCTGTTGAGTCTGAAATAAAGTGTTTGTTTGTTTGTTGTGTGTTTGTATGTTTTTAAACACTTTTTATGCAGACTTTCACGAGCTTTTGAAACTTTTTTATTTTTTTGGCATCTTTTGGAGTGGAGTCTTTCACCTAACTCCGGGGAGCAGCCAATCTAATATTCTGTATGCTAAGACAACCATATTTTCTTCTTCCTCATGGTTGAGGGTTGGTTGGTTGATCGTTCTGACGTTCTTCGTCCAGTTGAGAGCATTGAGACGGACGATAACGTATCCAACCGGGAAAAATAAATTTTCTTTAAAAGGAGGACTGAATCAAGCCAAATACCTTGCATGCAGCGGGATCGTCACTGCACCTCACCCCTCATGGGTAGTTTGATATTGGTAAAATTGAAATTAAAATATATTTAACACTTTTAACTACGTACACGGATAAAAAGTTGGTTAAGTCAAACAGGTTATGTCACCAGTTCAAATGGTTAATATATATATTTCAATCTTATAATGGGTGTTACAATAATAATTAGTCAGTGGGGTCGGAAACTGGCACAACCGCTCAGGCCAACTAATGCGGCCCATTGCTCGAACTCCTGCATTATTATTACCGGCATCATCAGTATTCGAACACCGACTTCAGTGTCTTCACTTCGATTCTAGGGAAACGATGTTACCCAGCGATCTACGGTCAACTGCGTTTAATGTTTATGAAAAAACAAAACTATTGTTTATTGTTTATTAAGTTTTAACTATTTTAATCATTTTTTTAATATTTATCATAAAAAATGTTATTTAATTACTTTAAGGACGAAAGGTACAAATTGCTAACGTTTTAAATACACGCATTCATAACTTAACCCCACAAAAAATTCAGGGCTTAAAGGGTTAATTACTTTAAATCGCGAAATTAATTCTAGTTAATTTGAGGTACCACTTCGGATACGTTTACTTCATTGTCTTCGTAAGCGATACAATGTTTTGAAAATGTGATGGGGCAAAACATGTAACAAATTGAGAAAGTACCACATTTTTTACAACGTTGTGGTGAATTCGATAGCGAAGCGCACCATTTAAGCAAACCATTCCGGATGTGACATATCGCCGAGTCTAAAAGACAGTCACTTTAGGAATGAACATTATAGGGTGGATCGATTTTACATTTTTTTCGATTTCCATATTCTAATAGAGACAAAAACTTGCGCATGCATGAGAAAATAGCCTCTGCAAAATCTTAGCTTAATAGGTAATCATCTTCTGCCCCGACAGAGCGATGAAAATCATATTTTAGTAGTCAAAAACGTATTTTTAAACCCTAGCCTAGAGTCATAAAATTTTGCGTGTGTGTTATTTCATGCCTAAGCAACGATATAAATGCTATGGGAAATATATAAATGCATTATTTAAGACAAACAACCGATCTGAAAATATGTATAATATACATATTTTCAGATCGATTGTTTGTCTTAAATAATGCATTTATATATTCCCATAGCATTTATATCGTTGCTTAGGCATGAAATAACACACACGCAAAATTTTATGACTCTAGGCTAGTTTAAAAATACGTTTTTGACTACTAAAATATGATTTTCATCGCTCTGCCGGGGGCAGAAGATGATTACCTTTTAAGCTAAGATTTTGCAGAGGCTATTTTCTCATGCATGCGCAAGTTTTTGTCTCTATTAGAATATGGAAATCGAAAAAAATGTAAAATCGATCCACCCTAAATTGAACAATGCTCTTTTAAATATTGACATTTTACGCGATGTCCCTCGGTTTTCATTACAATCTGACAACTTGAAATGAAATCATGAAAGGTTAATATACATAAAAAACTGCAACATTGTATTTAACACTTTTCAAATCAATCATTACATTGAAACATTTAAGTATATATGGAATAGAACTCAGAATGGTCGCCTGACATCTTTTATGTTACACACAGACCGTGCATGGATATATATATATATATATATATATATATATATATATAGCTACAGCGACGGCATCGTCAGACAATTTCGAAGATTCTCTTTTTGCCTTTTTATCGACAACATTTCCTTATGGGCATAGCACCCTTCCTTTTAAATTAAGATCATGTTTAACCTCGTTAGAAGGGACTTCCGGGCATCACCTCGATGAAGAAATCCTCCGCTTCCTCTTCAGTCGTAATCGAACAACCACCACGTGAAGACCAATTTTAACGCCCTACGTAGGGTATATCTTGTATTCCTATTTTAACTGTAAACAATCATATTCAATCACGCAATTTTATTTCACCAATCACTAGTTAACTTTTCTGCCTTTTTAGCCTATTGTAATCAACGTCATTCTCAACAATTCATGCATTCTTCTTACCGAGCAATTCATTAAGCATTATAACGTCATTCAATGCACAGTATTAATTGAAACTTTAACGTGACTCGCATCATTCATTGTTTTGTTTCAACAAAGAAAGAAAACTCACTCTAATTAATGTTCTAAATTTGTAACATTATTTATTTGATTTGTAAAGATCTGGTGACCTCGAGTCAAGCAATCGTTAACTTAATTAACTTCTATTATACTGCCTACGTGGCCAGTATATATATATATATATTAACTGGTTTTGCGTAATAATTAATAATCGATCTTATGGTTATTGCTCTAATTTATGTGTTTATAAAATACCTTGTAAGAATTGCAATATGTACTCTATTGGAGAAACTATTGATTTCAAGTGTCGCCTCTATCAACATAAATATAGTCTGAATACTACCCATAACACTTCTGCTTTACGTAAAAACCTTGAAAACAATCATCGTATTGACGTTGGCAGTTCCAACATTTTTTTAAATGTTACTTATATATCTTATTTAATTTATTTAATTATTTAATTATTTAATTAATACAGCTTTTGCTATACGGTTCAACAAACTAGAAATGCTTTCGAAAACACTCATTTCATTTCATCAACGCGTCGATGTTTTTGACAGAAAATCGTATGAATAAACCATCTACAAAATGGATATGACGAACATGCAAAATGTTTCGACAAAGTCATAGGAACGACAGCATGCAGTATAAATAAACAAAATAGTACATTATTTGTTCAACACGTTACAATAATACTTACATCAGCCAACCATCAAATTCAAATTCAAATTCAAATTTTATTCAGAAAAGAATTATTATAAAAATAAATATAATATAAAGTTTACAAAATGTTACATGATTTTAAATTAAATGACATATTGTATATTTAGTAAAAAATATTACATAAAATAGTGAAAGTGGCAAGTAACAGTAATAGTGACAACAAAAAAAAAATAATAATAGCAATAATAATAATAAATATTGAATAACCTTTATTGGTAAATACTACAGTACTTTTCCAATTTACAAACACTTGTACAATTTACAAGTTCCGGAAATTTTGTACACAAGTAATTACATACCTTTTTTACAGGTTTTTATTTTTCCACATAGTCTCCATCCTTTTCTACGGCTTTCCTCCACCTCAAAACAAGGGCCTTTATTCCTTGCTGGTAAAAGTCCGCTGCGTTCCGCTGGAGCCACCTCTTAACCTCCTTAACAACCTCATCGTCACTCTGAAACGTTCTTCCACGAATAGCATCCTTAATTGGCCCAAACAAATGGAAGTCTGAAGGTGTCAGATCCGGGCTGTATGGAGGGTGGGGTAACACAGTCAAGCGCAGTTTTGTGATGGCCTCTCTTGTTCGCAAACTGTTGTGTGGTCTTGCGTTATCGTGCAAAAGAAGGACGTCTTCCAGTTTTCTCTCCGGTCCAACTCGCTTTATACGTCTCTGGAGTCTCTGTAGGGTAGCATTATATGCCTCTCAGTTGATTGTTTGTCCTTTTCATAATGTCCACCAGAATCACTCCTTTCATGTCCCACAAGATGGTGGCCATAACCTTTCCTGCAGAGGGAGCCATTTTGAACTTTTGCGTGGGAGTCTGCGTGATGCCACTCCATGGATTAGCGTTTTGTTTCAGGTTCAAAGTAGTGTACCCAAGTCTCATCCCCAGTCACAGTTCGTGATAGGAAGTCATCCCCTTCTGTCTCGCATCAAACCAACGACTCAGAAGCAATTTCTTTTCTTTGGGCTTTGTGATTTTCAGTCAGTTCGCGAGGAGCAAACCGTGAACACACTT
This sequence comes from Bathynomus jamesi, assembly GCA_023014485.1. Taxonomy (NCBI): domain Eukaryota; kingdom Metazoa; phylum Arthropoda; class Malacostraca; order Isopoda; family Cirolanidae; genus Bathynomus; species Bathynomus jamesi. Next base: position 470,633 of record JAJOZX010003434.1, read on the forward strand.
TTGAGTATCTCAGTTGCTGAATTATCGTATTCACACTTCCTTCACTAATTCCTAGTTCCAGTGCCTTGTATGTGACGCACCGATTTGATCGAATGATGCTGTTAGCACGTTGCACAGTGTGAGATGTTACAGCCGATGCCGGCCGAAATTTAGTGTTTCATCTAAATTAATGCCTCACACTTTAATCTCATTAGTAGTATGGGCGCAAAATGGGAGAGTGCAGGAGTGTTGCAATGCAATGTTGGTCAATGATGCAAGGGGTTATGCAATGAAGGGAGGGGTATGCAATGAAGGGGTTATGCAACAAGTTAATGCTGCAAAGGGGGAGGGAGGGATCTTCGAGGGGAGAAGGGATGATGACTTCCCCTGAAAGGGGTAACCTTAACCTAAGAGAGGGAGAGAAAGGAAAAGGAGGAGGAGTGTTCGCCTGGCTCCAGCCAGACGCATAATGAGAGATCATCCGAGCGCCCGCTGTCTTACAAGGTGTAAATCCGCCAGTTGGCTTAGAAGGCGTAAATGGCTTGTTCATGTGTACATTATTAGGGTTGAGTTGCCAGATTGCTCTATTTATTTAACTAAAACATATAATATATTATTGACAGTTGGCTTAGAAATCCGTCAGTCGGTTTAGAAGGCTTAATCTGGCGTAAATGGCTTGTTCAGGTGTACATTATTAGGGTTGAGTTGCCAGATAGCGCTTTTTATTTAATTAATGCACATATTCTTGACAGTTGGCTTAGAAATCCGTCAGTCGGTTTAGAAGGCGTAACCAGCCATTTGGTATACATATAATTAAATAATAATATCGTTTACAACCAAAAGAATTAAATAAAACACCATTACATCATTCTGTTTATTTAGACGAATTACTGGAATCAATTTCATGAAATATATAAAAAATAAATATACAATCCTATACAAACGAGGAATACCTGCAATAAAAAATAATAATAGTATAATATGAACGAGGAATATATATATAATAAAAAATAAAATAAAAAATGAATAATACAAAACGAACGATGGAGTATAACCATCAATATAGCAGTACAGGAGAAATATATATATATATATATATATATATATATATATATATATATATATATATATATATATATATATATACAGGGGTTAGACAAAATAATATGAACACCCGCCGATTTCACCGGTTATCTTTACGGACTGCTCAGACACAAAGTAAACGGTCAAATGACTGGCAAACCTATTTAAATGCGTAACAGAGAGTGTATACGTCATGTTATAACCCTCACGTTGTTTTTACAGATCTGAGTGAATTATGAATTAGCAGTTATGAAAGACCTGTCAGACTTCCAAAGAGGGCAAATTGTCGGAGCGCGGATGGCTGGTGCATCGGTGACGAAAACCGCTCAGATGTTCAATGTATCCAGAGGAACTGTCTCTATGGTCATGTCTGCATACCAAAACCATGGAAAGACAAGCACCGACAAATGCAATAGTGGACGCAAGAAGAAGCTGTGTGATCGAGACCGCCGGGTGCTAAAGCGCATTGCGACAAAGAACCATAAGACCACAGCTCCAAAAGTGACTGCAGAGCTTAACCAGCATCTTGCAAGCCCGGTATCGACCAGAACTGTACGTCGCGAGCTCCATGGAGCTGGATACCATGGGAGGGCTGCAATTGCCAAACCCTTCCTTTCGCACATCAACATTGAGCGGCGCAGAAAATGGTGTAATGACCATAAGAATTGGTCAATGGACCGGTGGAAGAATGTAGTCTACTCCGACGAATCCTCCTTTACGCTATTTCCATGTTCCGGTCGAGTTTACGTCTGGAGACAGCCTAAAGATGCTTATGACCCCGACTGCCTGACCCCAACCGTTAAGCATGGAGGCGGATCTGTGATGGTTTGGGCAGCAATATCGTGGAATACTCTTGGCCCAGCTGTAGTACTGCATGGTAGGGTTAACCAGGTCCATCCCATGGTCCAAACGCTGTTTCCCAATGGAGGCGCCGTCTTCCAGGATGATAATGCATCAATCCACACCGCTGGAGTCGTTAAAAACTGGTTTGAAGAGCATGTTAGTGAAGTAGAACGCTTGGATTGGCCTCCACAATCCCCGGATCTTAACATTATCGAGCATCTGTGGTGTCAGTTGGAGCAGCAGGTCAGAAGCCGATTCTCACCGCCGGCGTCTCTGGAGGAACTGGAGCAGGGTTTGCTCGAAGAATGGCTCAGGATTCCTCTAGCCACTGTCCAAAAGCTGTATGAATCAATTCCCCGACGCATTGCAGCTGTTATTGCCGCTAAAGGAGGACCAACTCCATATTAAGAAAAAGCGCCATTTATCAAGGTGTTCAATGTTCATATTATTTTGTCCAACCCCTGTATATATATATATATACACACAATTATGTTAAATAATTAAATATATTGAAAATAAATATACATCAAAATACATTCATTTTGTTCTACTGCGCAAAACACTAAACTCACACGTACTACGCAGTAAACACGACTTAATATTATTTCACCGTTCAAGTTATAGGGATACCTATACTCTATGTAAATGGCCTTCATATCGTTCAATACTATTTTTGTGCCCACTTTACATTCGATTGGCAAGTTCTTTAAATACGACTAGAATACAATCAAAAGCGCGCACAAAGAGGTCATCGTTAGCCACAACATCATCATTAAATACAAGTATATAAACACTCCTTTCCAATCGAAGTTTATTCTTACCGACCCGAGCTTTTCAATCGTGAACTCTTCTTCAAACTGCATAGCGGCAGTTGAAATAATCTTCTAAGTCGTTACGACAGCTGCTCATTATATAAAGAAATAGTTCTTCAGGGTGAACGGTGTAGGTGAGCTCAGCCCTGTACCGCTCAAGTGCTTTTGTACCAAAGTTCATGATATTTCAAAGAGTCTAAACCTTTTAAATAAGCATCCAACTCTAGACCATTCTCGCCTTGTTCAGTCCTACCCTCGGTAAACCCATCGAGCAGAGCGGTGTATGCGTATTCAAGAACCGTATCAAAATAAAACATATTCGTGATACGCACGTCTAATATAGGCTTCAGCTTGCGGAATCCGACGATTTCAAACATTCTGTCGAGGATGAAACGGTTTCGCGTAGGGACAAGAACGTTATTATCAGATGCATTCTTCCACATCAGTCGTATATCAATGCATGGCTGATCGTTAGTTATACACAACGTACAAACAACGGCATATGAGGGGGTATCACTAATCTGCTCTTCTTGTACCTACACCTGCAGGAATTTTATAACGATCCTCACTCCACTTCTCAACTACCACGAACATTCTATACATCTCCTAAACACTTAAATAGACAACATTCCGTTTGTTTGTTTGTCAACAAGTCGTTTTCAATACATAGTTAATGGCACCGGTTTTACGCCTGAACACGCGCAACGACTTCGTCACGGACACATCGTACACGGCATTGAGAATGCTTCTCAAAGGAAGTTCCATCGTATTCGAGGAGCGCACGTCCAGTCAGTTCAAGCTCTGAGATGACTATGAGCCACATGCAACGGATCGGCTCGACGGGAGGAGTGAGTCACACCAGAAGCTGCTGAAACGTGTACGGCGTTGTTCAAATACTTGTATCCCATTATACTGGGTAGGTGTTTTGAGAAATTTTCTGATACATGAAGCAATATCGGTTTTAATGTTTTATCACTCCCACTCCCCAGAACACGCACCAGACATTTTTGCATAGGGGGATTTTCACGAACTAAACACATTTTATTCACACTCCGGTGCACTATTTGAGAGAAATATATGACCATATTTTTCTTTTTGCTTAGCATGCGATACTCATCTCTAAATTCTATTAAATACTCACGCAGACCTTTAGCCACAACCTCACTACAAACCACGTCATGATATATATTAATGTAGTGGTAAAAATACTTAAGATTCTCCATGATGACAAGATTTACATTCTCAGCCGCAGGGTTGGAGTACTCGGTGTGATGCAACATGATATAATATCGCTTGTCACACCACTCATCAACAAGACTCACTAACCATATCCGTTGCTTCTCTTCTGCACGTGTTGTTTCTTCTACTTCACGGTATATGCAAGCTTTTATAAAGTTTAGTCCTACAACATAGTTCAGTACATCACTTGTACCACGAAATCCTGCAATGCTCTCGCCAGAACAGCCGTAGAGTATTTGTGCCTCTTGTTCCTTCGTACGATTCAATGTAGCCTTAAAAGTATCAAAGGAGGGTGGAATAGGGAGCCATTCAGTAACCTTATCTTCACACTTTACCGAATACCACTTCATAAACGTTGAACACGCAATATTAAAGGTAGCCATTACTATTTTTCGTCTACGTGGGGAAATGCACGTCTAAGACTCTGGGCTTGCAGCGGTCAACTGAGCAGGCAGGGAAGAGATGATATTCCCAGGTAGTAGCAGGAGTCACGGCGTCTAGTACGACTCATCGCCGCCGACTCATCGCCGCCGATTCATCGCCGCCAACTCATCGCCGCCAACTCATCGCCGCCAACTCATCGCCGCCAACTCATCGCCGCCAACTCATCGCCGCCAACTCAACTCCGAATGCACCGTTGCCAAATAATGTTTTGTATAACTTATTAATCTTTCTTTAGTGCAAAAAAAGCTTCACTTTTTTCTACGTGAAGGTCAAAATATGAAAATAAAAACCCACTCTAATAGACAGAGTTTATTTCCACGACAGTTTCGACGCCCACTGGCATCCTCCTCGGGTGGATACAGAAACACGAATGAACCAAAACAAGAGGGAAAAACAGTCCAGGGACCGACCGTTAAGAAATTCGCACCTAGGTTAGATCCCATTCTCCCGACACCGGAAGGGCATTTTCATTAAGTACATTCGCGCAAATTTAAAACTATCTTCCTGTTCTAAACATACAGATTCTATTATATTTTTCTTACATAATTATTGAATTTATTATTAATTTTATTACATTTAATATTGCATAATTATTTATTACAGAAATTATAAATTTATTATTACATTGGTTATTACATTATTGTTTATTATACAGAACTTATAAACCGAAAAGCGAATGAAAAAGCCGATTAGGAAACAATCCAGAGAAATTCGCACCTAGGTTAGATACCGTTCTCCCGACACTGGAAGGGCATTTTATTACAGGGTCCGCTTATAAGTACATTCCCACAAATTAAAACTATCTTCTTGTTCTATACATACAGATTCTAATATTTTGACATAATTACTGCATTTATTATTACATTTACATTTTTTTAACATTTATTATTATTACCTTTACCCTAATTATTAAATTTATAATATTACCTTTATTATTACATCTGTTGCATTTATATTTATTTCCACATTTATTACTTCCATTATTACATTTACTAAAGGCGAGTAAGGAAACATTCCAATCCAGAGACATTTAAGAAATTCACACTTAGGTTCGAACACGTTCCCACGACTCCGTAAGGGATTTTTTGACCAAGAATCTCATTAAAGGGTCTAACTTATAAGTACCTTCGCACAAATTAAAATTATCTAGTTTTTCTACACACAGATTCTATTATTTTTCTTTTGACATAATTATTACATTTATAAAGTACCTTACTTGATTCCCAATCTATAGCATGATTATTTTGGCTGGCGTGATAAAAAATGGCATTATTAGTATTACAACTTCTGAAGGCATATTTGTGTTCTTTAATACGGGTTTCAATACTTCTTCCAGTTTCTCCCACGTATACTAAATCACAACTTTTACAGGGAATGCTGTAGACACAGGCTTGTTCCTCTTTTGCCACGTTATTCCTAACCAATTTACTTTTCACGGTAGACGAATATTTGAACGCCAAAGCAAACTTAAAATCTTTCGTCAACGGTTTTACTCTTTCTAAGCCGGCAATGTAAGGCAAACTCACATATTGTTTTTGGTTAACTGAAAGTTCCCGAGGGGCATAAAAAGATTTTCTGGCTTTAAAATACGCCTTTCTGATAAACCACTTGGGATATTTTAAATCCTTAAAAATGTTCAAATCTTTGAATTTTCCGGGTCCAGCAAATGTGGGCTACAAATCCTGAGTGCTCTTAGAAACATGGAAGAAATAATTGAGCTTTTAACCCCTTCATCATGATATGAAAAATAATGAATGTACGAATTACAATGAGTAGGTTTTCTATAAACCGTAAAATTGGGCTTTCCGCTTTCGTTAATGACCAAAACATCTAGAAAAGGTAATTGTTTGTCGTTCTCCCATTCATATTTAAATTTAATAGAGGGAACAAGATTATTTAATGACTGAAAGAAAGTGTCAAAGTTGTTCCAGTGGTCAGGCCAAAATGAGAAAATATCATCTACATAACGAAACCAAATTAGATTCCTGGGACATATTGTTTGCAACAATTCCGACTCATAGTATTCCATGTATAATGTACTCAGTATTGGGGATAAAGGAGACCCCATTCCCATACCAAAACGTTGCAAATAAAATTCTTCACCGAAGGAGAAGGCATTATTGGTGACACAGAGTTTTATCAGTTCTAAAAATACAGATGTGGGCATGCCTAGTTCTACGTTGCATGTTGGCAATTTTCTATTTAAAAAACTAAGTACATCATCAATGGGAACTTTCGTAAACAAGGACTCAACGTCAAAACTGATCATTCTTCCCCTTTTTAAATCTAAGGACATAACTTTGTTAATAAAGTCACAGGAATTAGTGATGTGCGAGCCTGAAAATTTACCAACTAATGGGGATAATTTATCTGCAAGAAATTTAGATAACCTGTAACTAAAGGAACCCCTGTGTGAAATAATGGGACGGAGTGGTATATTAATCTTATGGGTTTTGGGTAGGCCGTAAATGTGGGGAGTTTGGGGTTAATCTGTAGAAATCTTTTAGGATCAATCGCCGGGACATCTTTTAATAAGTTCCTGATGGTTTTGTTGAATTCGGCAGAAAGACGCTTTAGGGGGGACGATCTCACTTTGGCGTAGGTGAATTCATACTAAGTAACGCTTCCATTTTTTGCTTATAATCACACTTGTCCAAAATAACCACAGTGTTACTTTTGTCCGCTTTAGTGACAAATATTGCTTCATTCTTCCTGAGCTTGTCTAAAGCTAACCGGAATCTTTTGGGAATAGAGTCCAATGAGTTGAAATGTTCCAGAAACTTGCTCAGAATCAAACCATTTAAACACGGAATATCCACCCTGGAATTAACTACGGAAGACACAAAATCTAAAACAATGTTTTTATCGGGTTTAAGGGCAAACGACAGCCCTAAATTAAGAACTTCCTTTTCGGATTTGGATAAGACATATGTCGTTAAATTTAAAACGGAACCTTCCACCGCACACTTTGACCAAGCACTTTCATCACATAAATAGGATAGCTTTCTGTTAAGTCGTTGTTCAGTGCGTCTAGTCTCCACGTCGCATTTATAATCTGCAGTTTCAAACAGCGCCACAAGTAGTTCACACGACACATGCGATTTAAGGACGCGTAGACAATTTCTTAGTTTGAAATACGTATGGTCAATTTCTCTTTCAACACGGGATACGTTCCTTCAAAATTTCCCTGGCAAAATTCGGAAACGGTGTATGGTCCTTCCTGAAGGTAAACGGTATCAAGGACTTCGGGCACACTTGCTCCACTAAACACTCTTGCAGGAACTTGAGTTGCAGCTTCTTTGTCTTCACAGCCACTAGTGTTTTTTCATATAGACGATAGGAAGATATAAGTTGGGGAAAGGTAACTAAGAAGAAGGCGAATAGATGGCGTCTGATCGTGGGATCCATAATAAATGCAAAAAATGGGAGAGAACGACAAACAATTACCTTTTCTATATGTTTTGGTCATTAACGAAAGCGGAAAGCCCAATTTCACGGTTTATAGAAAACCTACTCATTGTAATTCGTACATTCATTATTTTTCATATCATGATGAAGGGGTTAAAAGCTCAATTATTTCTTCCATGTTTCTAAGAGCACTCAGGATTTGTAGCCCACATTTGCTGGACCCGGAAAATTCAAAGATTTGGAACATTTTTAAGGATTTAAAATATCCCGAGTGGTTTATCAGAAAGGCGTATTTTAAAGCCAGAAAATCTTTTTATGCCCCTCGGGAACTTTCAGTTAACCAAAAACAATATGTGAGTTTGCCTTACATTGCCGGCTTAGAAAGAGTAAAACCGTTGACGAAAGATTTTAAGTTTGCTTTGGCGTTCAAATATTCGTCTACCGTGAAAAGTAAATTGGTTAGGAATAACGTGGCAAAAGAGGAACAAGCCTGTGTCTACAGCATTCCCTGTAAAAGTTGTGATTTAGTATACGTGGGAGAAACTAGAAGAAGTATTGAAACCCGTATTAAAGAACACAAATATGCCTTCAGAAGTTGTAATACTAATAATGCCATTTTTTATCACGCCAGCCAAAATAATCATGCTATAGATTAGGAATCAAGTAAGGTACTTTATAAATGTAATAATTACGTCAAAAGGAAAATAATAGAATCTGTGTGTATAGAAAAAGTAGATAATTTTAATTTGTGCGAAGGTACTTATAAGTTAGACCCTTTAATGAGATTCTTGGTCAAAAAATCCCTTACGGAGTCGTGGGAACGTGTTCGAACCTAAGTGTGAATTTCTTAAATGTCTCTGGATTGGAATGTTTCCTTACTCGCCTTTAGTAAATGTAATAATGGAAGTAATAAATGTGGAAATAAATATAAATGCAACAGATGTAATAATAAAGGTAATATTATAAATTTAATAATTAGGGTAAAGGTAATAATAATAAATGTTAAAAAAATGTAAATGTAATAATAAATGCAATAATTATGTCAAAATATTAGAATCTGTATGTATAGAACAAGAAGATAGTTTTAATTTGTGGGAATGTACTTATAAGCGGACCCTGTAATAAAATACCCTTCCAGTGTCGGGAGAACGGTATCTAATCTAGGTGCGAATTTCTCTGGATTGTTTCCTAATCGGCTTTTTTCATTCGCTTTTCGGTTTATAAGTTCTGTATAATAAGCAATAATGTAATAACCAATGTAATAATAAATTTATAATTTCTGTAATAAATAATTATGCAATATTAAATGTAATAAAATTAATAATAAATTCAATAATTATGTAAGAAAAATATAATAGAATCTGTATGTTTAGAACAGGAAGATAGTTTTAAATTTGCGCGAATGTACTTAATGAAAATGCCCTTCCGGTGTCGGGAGAATGGGATCTAACCTAGGTGCGAATTTCTTAACGGTCGGTCCCTGGACTGTTTTTCCCTCTTGTTTTGGTTCATTCGTGTTTCTGTATCCACCCGAGGAGGATGCCAGTGGGCGTCGAAACTGTCGTGGAAATAAACTCTGTCTATTAGAGTAGGTTTTTATTTTCATATTTCTTTAGTGCGATGATAGGTACTGAAGGAAATTAAAAACACTTGGAAGAACCATTGAAAACATAACTAATTATATTTATATAATATTTTATTTATATAATATAACCTAACCTAACCCAACCTAACCCAACCTAACCTAACCTAACCCAACCTAACCTAACCTAACCCAACCTAACGTAACCCAACCTAACGTAACCCAACCAAACCTAACCTAACCTAACCCAACCTAACCTAACCTAACCTAACCTTCAACAATTAACATTATAGATGCCTTATACAAAATACAGAAGAGTCGAGATATGTATCTCGAACAACTTGTAGGAGGTCATGCTCCACCTTCAAAGTTAAAAAAATATCGTGATGCTGATGACCGTATATTAAAACTAGTTTTAAGCTTTGAGCAACGATCACCATTAGAATATTTACGTGGGATTGCCTACAATTACCACTAATTAAAATCTGAACCTTTTAATCTTTTTTTAACGTAGTAGAATAAAGAGTTTCTAACGATTTTAATTTTTTAAAGCTCTAACCTTCAAAAATAAATTTAATTTATTTTTTGAAAAAATGGAGTTGAGTTGGCGGCGATGAGTTGGCTGGAGTTGAGTCGGCGGAGTTGAGTTGGCGGCGATGAGTTGGCTGGAGTTGAGTCGGCGGAGTTGAGTTGGCGGCGATGAGTTGGCGGCGATGAGTTGGCGGCGATGGATCGTCCCATCCCGGGGAAGCGCACGTCTAAGACCCAGGACTTGCAGCGGTCAACTGAGCAGGCAGGGAAGAGATGATATTCCCAGGTAGTAGCAGGAGTCACGTGACCGATCACACAGTTGGCGGAACTTAGAACTCTCGCCTGTACAAACGCGCACACACAGACACACACACACACACACACACACACACAAAGGAGAAAGTGAAACCCTAATTGAAACACGATTTATTTAATAAACGAAATATCCAAGGTGTGTATATATATATATATATATATATATACATTCACAAATACGTGTAATAAATAAACATATCGTTAACAATAGACATATCAAAGATTATGGTATCCAAAGGGTACGGTATCATAGGTACCAGGCACCTGGTAACGTTTCCTACAGGTGTTACGGCACACCTTTGTACCCCTAAGTTCCTTCACGCCCCCCAGCTTCTGCGCCCGAAAATTGTGGGTACCTACAGTTAGTTGGGGGGGCTGGTCGCCCTCATCATCATCCAAACACACTAGATCCTTCAACGAATCAAAGTTAACTACCTGCCGATTTGCCTGGTTGAGCGTTATACCCTTAGCCTTTACGATATATTTCATATCCTCCCCCATACTCACCCGTACCCATAAGTTTTTGGCCCTGTTGAGATAAAAGAGTCGGCGTATGCGATGACTCCATACTCATCCTTGATCTCATCAGTGAACTCTCCGAGGAATTCACCAATAGGAGGCATGTACTCACCCTCCCTCTCTATGAATATAACACTATCTGTATCGGCTTACAAAACCCTCCGCCCAAGAGAATGCAATAGACCCCAAAGATTGATGCGTGCGTAGACCGTTGTGAAGCCGGCTACGGGTATGTTTGTAACCCGTGAGTTATCTGTAGCCAATTCGGTATTGTTGTACTTTATTATGTAAGTATAGTGGACCTAGTTTTAGCCGTTTAAGGTGAAAATGATTTAATTGTATGCAATGATTAATTGATGCAATGACTGATTGCTTATTAATGAAAGGCTATTTGAGTAGGTCCACCATACTATTGGAAGTGACCGAAATGGCAGCGAGGGTCACCAGCTTGGGTTACACTCAAGCAAATTAATGTTAAGGTTATGAAAGACACCTTATGGGTTTTGTATTTTATTATGAAAATAGAGCCGTTATTTATTCACTGTGATATAACAAAGAATTGACAATAATTAATTGGCAGTTTTACGTTATGCTTATGACATAGACTTAGCTAATAAGATGAAATGTTAATAGCTTAATTGACACGTAATAAGTAATGTACTCATTGATGGTATGTAAATGGCATGCGACATGGAACATTGAATGGGCCTAGTAAATGATATAAAGAATGCACGTGCGTTTGGTACATTGAATGGAAAACATGACACTGATTAAGTAGGCTAAATGGTTGCATGGATGCACAAGGAATAATTGATGCGGCCTAATAATAATGGATTGAAATGCTTGACAATGATTACACAAATATCATTTATATATAAGACCATTATGTGATGTTAAGTGATTACGTCAAGAGAATATTTAGTTAACACATAAATATATGAATTGAACATAATAACGGATGATACGCGGAATTACGGTGTTGAAATGACACTTGAATTGGAGAACAGGCCTACTGCGTTCTTTCACGAGAGTCAGTTGGAACGCTTAATTACACACTTTGGGAGCATAGCCTACCGTTCGGCGGTAGGCTAATGTAGGCTTCATAAGAGTACTTAGAATAGGAGGTACTTATCTTAGGACGATGCAACCTTGTTGAAGGCGGGTTGAAGACGAACCTATTAACGTAGATTCGAGTTGTCGTTGTCCGTTAAGCCTCTCGAGATGATGGATGTAGACTTCGTACCGAGGCCTGAGGTGATGTTACTTCTCGAGGTGCAGGATGGCTTTAAATGATCTTGCAGGCGCAGGCCCGAGGTGCTGAATATATCTCGAGGAATGTAGAGAAACTTGAAAACCGATCCGCAAACCGCAGGCCCGAAGCGATTCCGGTTGGGCCTTGAAGGATTGCTTCTGCAGGCGGTCTGTAGATCTTACTTGATGATAAATTGTAGGCCTTGAAGAAAGTAGCAGGCCGCGCCCCCGGCCGGAGGCCGGAAGGCGGTTGAAGAGATGATATCGTACAGAGTAGTCTAACGAAATGGAAGCGCTAACGAAGTGAGGAGGAGTGAGAGTGGGTGCTCGCTTTTATACGTAGTTCCTGTGAAGTAGGACTTCGCACCAAATCTTAAGACGCTTTGTCCGCGCGTCCTTTAGTTGATAAGGGTTTGCGTTCGCGCCCTTTGGGAAGAAACGGACTTTCCATTGTTTGCCCACGTGTGTTTTCCGAGACTGTTTGATGATAGCGTGGAAGTAAAGGATTTCTGTCTATTTGTTGGTCTATTTCTTGTCGATCCGCTACATAAGTATTATCTATATTCACGATCTCCATGACCTCTTTATTGGGAACGTTAGCATAATCCCAGACTTCATATAACTTTGTGCCAAATGAACGTTCCCTTTGCCAGTATTCTGTGCAAATTTTCCCCAAAGACTGTTTAGACACATTTTGCACTAAAGCGCTTGCCAGGGCTCTTTACAATTTGGGAACGGTCAAGCTGTATACCTTCACGGTCATGGTAACGCTGAATATAAGCCGATTTTTCATCTTCGGTATCAACTCCTCGCGGATACCCTTATGCTTCTACCTTATCTTTCAAAAACGCGTTTATATATGGTGTGAAAAGGTTGGGTAGCTTCTGAAACTTCCACACCTCATGTATCTTCAATCTTCTGTAGCCATGGCGAACAGCTAGATCCAGCTCTGGACTTGTATATACACCTCTGATCTTACGCTGGTTGGTTGTATGATTACATTCCCTATTGTTCTCCTTTGCGCACTTCACGCACAAGGGAAACATGAGCTTGTGATCGATAAAGACGGGTAAGATCGGCATCCATAAATCGCGTAGGGGGAGAACATCTACGAAAGAAATTTGTTGAGAACACCTCGATGGTGGGCAAGTCAGGTCCCTCCAGTTTCTCAGGTGCACCCACGGGATACGGATTGTTCTTCATCACGTAGGGATATATAGAAATGAAGTCGTAGTAATGGAGTTTCACGCCCTCCGTAGGCGGAAAGTATAGCTTGAAGGGATTTGTATGCACTCCGAACAAGCTATCACCGAATTTGAGAGGATCCGGCACCACTGAACGTTTGATCGTGTTTATTTCTTCACGGTACTGTCCATCTGTTTCCATCCGTGTATCATACTCATGCTCCCACAAGACTTTGTGAGTGAACTGGGAGCCTATAAGTTGATCGCGGGTGCGGGTCCATGCAAGACTGTCGGAAGGAGATCTACCGTGAATATCTCCTACGATTCCACACAGGACGGGGGCATCCGTGCCACCAACAACAGTTGAAGGAGTACACAGTCTTCTCACCAGTGGCACGGTTTTCGCTTAGACCATCAACCCAAAAAACTCGACCATTAACCTTAATGGGTACTTCACCTGTGTTGCGAGCATGCTTTATGTATACACCTGTCTGCTGCTATATGTGTATGAGCCAGTAAATAGCCTTGTGCCCATAACTGCGGGGATTGTTTCTGTGAATAACGGCTTAGGTGTCTTTAGTCTTTAGGCATGAAGTTATTCTTGAACACCGTAAAACATAATGAGGCGATGGTGGTTGCGACTTGCAACGGATCGCATTTGAAACGGCCTATGTACATCCTTCTAAAGGCCTAGAAACATACTCTAAGCACGCGCACATCATTCACGCCATAACTCTCACATGCATCAGCTATATTATAAGGATTAGATTAATTAAAACTGCTGTAGTATCGGTCAAATCTTCACGTTCATCTGCACTCATACATTCAGTTAAAGTAATGTTTGGGTGGAGGTAGTCCAACGTAATTTAAAGTTTTGCCAGTGAGCAATGTGTAAGGGTGTAAATGAAGTGAAACATGACTCATTTTCTCTCTTCATAATATTATGTAGGGTCATTGTGCAAGTTTATGCCCACTGCAGAGCCTTACTTATAAATATAGTTATCTTATGGTTATGCTCGTTTTGGGGCTGACCGAGCTTATCTTGCCTGCTCCGGTGCCTTCTAAAGGTAGAAGGTTCCGGGGACACGCAAGGTAGGCACCCTTTTTCTGTATTTATTTTTATTATGTAAATGTTAGTTTGTAACAATTATAACTACTTATTTCCATATATCCAATTGTGTAACCACTTATATTATGTATCTTTATTAGCCTATGTGACAATTTTGGTTAGGTTAGTGATTGTGCTTATTTCTCTCTCTCACGCAAGGGAGCTACGAGTCTTGAACTGAGACTCAACTCTAAACGTAGAGGGTCAGAATTGACAATCACCACCTTGAACAACAGAAGCCTTACTACATCTTGGAACCCCTGCGACCAAGTGTCGTCATCCTATTGGATAGCCGGGGGTCACGGCAAATTAGCTGTCTAATCAAAACAATCTTGATGAGTATTTAAGCACATTTAAGATTTGTTTAACTTATTTAACTCGTATTATTTTGTCACGATTTATTCATTTTCTCATTATTTGTATTATATTTAATTTATAACTTAATATATGTAATTATTTTTCTCAAGTGTCTTGATCACTTTTTAAAAGAACCTCGTCAACCAACATCCCCTGACAAAGGGGAATATCCATTTGAAACTTCAGCGGCTATGCCCATCACCTTGGGTAGCTTTGCTAATTTACAAGGTGTGAATAATAGTGTCTTTAAACTGTATATTACCACCTTATTTGCATCTGTATTAGTTTGTTGCCTCTTTTCAAGGGATCACCTGTAAATATCTCGGATGACTCTTGCTCAAGCAACTCCTTATGAAGGAACTGTGTGTTAAATTTTGCCCCGTTATGGGCAAGAACATACACAGTCATTTTTTTTAACTTGTCCGCTAACCTGACTTATCTGCTAGTGTAAGTACACACTTAAGTCCACAACAGAGTGGAAACATCTCAGTCAGATTGGAATTCGCCAAGCTGAAAGACGTGCCTATAAGTGTACTAGTTCACCTCGAGTCACAAGCCCTAATAGAAGTAGACAGATTTAAGAGCGTTGTCAATGACTTTTAAAATGGATGCGAATACACTTCAGAGAATAATGAATAGTGAACGAATCACACGTTCCAAATTTATCAGTGTGTTTGTGAAGAATGAAACATTGAAATCAACTACGAGAAATTGCGGTAGCCTTATTGTGAACACAGATGTATTGGTAGTGAAGGGATTCATTGGTTTGCAATCTATTTTAAAATAGTGACCGCATATACTTTTTATTCACTCGGCACTCAACCCTGGAGTGACCCTTTTATTGTAAAATTTCTCGATCAGATGCATATCTCCGAAATTGTATGGAATCCCTTCCGTCTACAAGGATATTTTAGTAATACTTGTGGGATGTACTGCCGCTTTTCATTTCTCATGCATATGTCACGTGGTAAAGAATTTATAATTTTTTTAAAATTATTCGACCCGTGTCACACTCAACGAAACAACGAAATGGTATGCAGACAGATAAAAAGTCGTTTACCGATTGTGCGTACTTGTTGTGTAGTATGATGTTTTGTTCGTATATATATATATATATATATATATATATATAATATATATTTGTAACCAATATTCTGTAGTTTAAGATGGTTATTGTACTAAAAAACATGATTTCTTTCATTTAATAAATTGATGAAAATACATTGTCTACTTCCCCGAAAAAAAATCGAAACATAAACAAATACATTATTTTGTTAATGATGTGACAATCGTTGGGTTGACTGCTCGGTAAATCTTCTACCTCCGTATTCAGGTCCATGACATGGGTTTCTTCAAAACGAAAAGATTGTATAACACGTGTCAAATCCTCATTGGACCTTAAAGGAGAAAGAATAATTAATTAGTTCATACTGAATCTTTTTTAATAAAAACCCAATTGTTTAAAACATATGCAGAGTATACATATAGTAAGAATATTACACTGTCAAGATATCTTTGAACCGCTCAGAGAACTTCCTTTAAGAGAAAATGCCGAATAACATTTATTATGGAATTTATAAAATTATTTAAAACATGCAAAAGACTTCTATAAAAAAATCAATGAATCAAAACAGGACTTTAGCATAGTACTAATTGCAAACTAATCTATAATTGCGGATACCTAAATGAAGCATTTTAATGTGATGAGATGAATTACTACAACCCTCCATATATATATATATATATATATGAAAATTATTTCACGAAAGTAACACGTGAAAAGTATTTATGATGAATAAAACCACGAAGGAAAGGAAACACAGATGGTGCTCAAGCGCTTTCGTCTAATGACATCCTCAGGAACAGTGTTCCTGAGGATGTCATTAGACGAAAGCGCTTGAGCATCATCTGTGTTTCCTTTCCTTCGTGGTTTATTCATCATATATATATATATATATATATATGATGAAATAATCCAGAACAGTTCTCTTTCTCCTAATGACTGGCACATTAAATAAATAACCAGTTCGCGAATAATTGACTACAAAAAATAAAATTACAGGCACATAATTACTTACATTTCTATGGCAGTCCCTTGCGTTGGATCGTAAGGAGCGTCGTTTCAAATATCATCAACGGTTTGCGTTAGAAATAATCCATCCCGATCGGCTGCGTTAAAAAGATTAATTGTGGACAACGCTGCAATGTCTCCATCTTGATATAAATCCGGTAATCTGTAAAGTTCTTGATTCATGACTAAGGGAATGTTTATTCACTGGTGAAAATAATTATTGTGATTCCCAGCTGAAAATATTTCCTTTTATATGCATGATCCTCAAACACCACCCCAAAAGACTAATAGGCGGTTCGTAAGTTTGATGTTTGGTTGTCAATGTAACGGGGCGGGGCTATGTTAATTTGTGTACCAATCGTAACACCTATATTACGGGTCCACGCTTTGGACGTCGTGATTGATTGACTAATGGTGTCTTTATTTTCTCTCCGTAGATTAATGTTCATATCTCAAGGTGTTGTATTGTCACTTGCAATCTCTACCTCGATAATATTTGCATTAATATTTGCGCCCATACTATTCTCGGTTTTCCCATTTTAGAACCCACCCATTTTATGCAATATCCCTCACCCTATGCAACATTAATCAACATTTGCAATCTCTATCACAACAATATTTACATTATTATTATTTGCGGCCATACTATTCGATTAAACTGTGTTTAGCTCGTGAAAATGAATGTCTGGTTGGGCTGGTAGATAAATGGGCGCCCTAGGTATCCAAGTGGTTAAGACGCTGGGGTGCTGATCGGTGGTTGAGAGATCGAGGTCCGGATGGTGACTGTTTCTTGGTAATACAATCCCGATGAGCTGGGTGTACCTATGTGAAGTGGAGAGTAAAAGAAGCCAACTCACCACTTCGTCAGATCAAGTCGAGAGGAGAAGCGATAAGCTTAATCTTCGTGAAATCATCGCAATAAAAATTTAAATAATAATAATAATAAACCTTTCCATTTTTTCATTTTCAATCATTCATTTCATTTCAATAACAGAGACAATGACTATGAAGAAGATACCACACAAATTACACGTAAAGAAAAATAGTTCGGATTCAACGTTAAACTGTAGGTCTAAGGCGGGTAACAAGCTTGATCTTTGTCAAAATGAACAACTCGGGGAGAAGGAAAACCGATTTAGCATATTATTATTACTGTAATTTGCACCACCCTATATATATATATATATATATACACTGTTGTGTATGGAAATATATGATCAGGAAATTCATTACTTAATCAAAGGCTAATTTAGCCTATAATTAATTTGGAAAACAAGCACGTGAGGCTTATGTATATATTTAAGTTGTTTTAAACTTCAATAATGATAAGAATCACAATTATAATATATATAGTCGAGAGAGGTTTTTCTTAGATGGTATGGGATGAATTTAGACCAAATGGACCTTTGCGGTCTTGAAGTAGCCTCGGGGAAGTCAGGTGTGAGTTTTTATGCGTGTCGAGTTTCTACCGTTATTTCTTCCATTCCTCGAATAAAAAAAGAAGTTGTTTTAACGAATGCCTTCCTTGTCTTTCGAATTATAGGTAAAATGAATATTATTCTTGTAGAATAGTTAAAGTGTTTATTGTCAATTTAGTATACTGTAAAGAATGAATTAATATTAAGATGAACGAAAAAATAAATGTACGAAAGTGAAGACACATCTTGTGTATATACATATATATATATATATATATATATATACAGAGAGGAATGACAAAGTAAATAGACATTTTCGGTTTGGCTTTAGAGTAAATCACTCTACTGACATGTGCTTTTATATGCTAAAGGCAATCGTTCTAAAGTACAAGATGTCAAGTAGCATTGTTTTTGAGCCATTTCACTGAAAATTTTCGCTGAAATTTATTTATAAAAAATATAGGCGTATAGAAAGGATTGTCAAAAGTAAATAGACACAGTATACATTCTACGGTGTTAGAATAAATGAAAGCGTTTCATGTCTTTCGAATTATAGGTAAATTGAATATTATTCTTAGAGAATATGTTATTGGAATAATGTACAATATAAAGAGTCCTGTATATTTCTTTTATTATTAATATTAAGATGAACGATTTCTTTTGCTAAGCCATGGATTAATTGTCTAGTGTATTTCTTTTATTGTTAATATTGGGAATCGTTTAAATAATTAGTTCTCTTGCTGAGCAAATTAAGGAGAACGTCATTCTTGCCTTTAATAAATAAGTGGAAACTCTTCTAAATAAGTTAAAATAAATGGCGCAACCTGGCAACGCGCCCTAATAAGGTATACCTGAACATAATTAAATTAAAAAACATTATTTGGCAAATCATCTTTAAATAAATAAATATATAGTGCTCTCTGGTAACCCATCCATATATAAATAAGTGATATCTGGCAACTGACGACCCTCTATATAACAGCTGCTTTGCCCCTGGACGTTCATAATGCGTCGGACTCCGGTGGAATAAAGAACTCTCGCTCTACTTCTTAGGTTAAGGTTTAGGTTAGGTTTCCCTTTGGGGGGTGAGGACATCCCACCTTCTCCCCCAAAGAACCTCTCCTTCTCCTTTCTCTCCCTCTCTTAGGTTAAGGCTACCCTTTGGGGGGGCATCCTCCTTCCTCCCCCCGAAGATCCCTCCCCCTTTGCAGTATTAACTTGTTGCATAACCCCTCCCCTTTCATTGCATAACCCTTGCAACATTCCACTCCACCTTTTTGCATACACCTTTGCAACATTGATCACCACTGCATTGCAACATTCCTGCACTCTCCCATTTGCGCCCATTCTACTCTTTCACCCTTGCAAGAGTAGTAGTCCCAATTTTATTTGACAGTTTGTATTAATATGTTTTGTGATAATAATTATATAAGATGACTGTGAGGTTCTATAAAAGTTTATTAGCACACATCCATTTATACATATTTTCTAACTGCCTGTTCGTTTCAGTAATCAGAAATCTGAGTTATGATGGGAAGAAGTAAGTGTGGTGTCATTTGCATATTGTACGCAGTTTAATGTATTAGAAAGATGAAAATCCTTGACCTGAATTAGAAATAGTAATGGGCCAAGAATAGATCCTTGTGGGACTCCACTAGTTAGCATCGCCTTATCGGATAAACTGGCTTTTAATCTGATGTACTGATGGCAATTTGACAGATATGATTTAAACCAATCGAGGATATTTCTCTTATTCCATATGTGAAGTTTATTGAATGAGATTTCATGCGAAAGTGTATCAAGTGCTTTTAACAAGTCGAGGAAGATCAAGGCAGTGCGTCTTTTGCTGTTTAAGTTCTGATACACATTTTCCAATAGAATGTTTATGGCACCTTTCATTGTATGTCCATCTTCTGCAACGTGGACCAATCCAAAGCGAATGCGTAAACCTGAGTTTTCTTCGGATTAAATATACTCAATTAACCAGTTTTTTCAGGGGAATGAACTAGAACGTCAGAATGACACCGCGTCATCATAACCATATTCTACGGACGACAGACAAAGACTATTGAATGCAAACGATGGCGAGGTCTTTGTAGCACTGACAGAACAACTTCCCATTAAATTAAAAGAATAACGGCCTATACAATCGGTTTGAAGTACGTCCGCACGGGACGTATTGGAAGAATGCCTCACAAGCAAACTCTCTCTCTCTCTCTCTCTCTCTCTCTCTCTCTCTCTCTCTCTCTATATATATATATATATATATATATATATATATATATATAAATATATAATCAGTATTAGTACTCTCCAATAGGTCTAACATTTTACATTGAAAGATATCAAAAGGTATTTAAACTGACCCGCGGTAAAAATATTTTGGACTTTGGTTTAACGACAAAAGATAATTTAGTTCAGAATGTAGACGTCGGAGAACGTTTACGCAATAGCGATCATAGCATGATACGCTTTTTGGTTAATGTTAAAACTTCAAGAGAATTAAATAACTTCATGGTGCCTGATTTTAGGAGAGCAAATTTCGATGAATTTAGAGCTTCATTAACTTTAATAAATTGGGATGAACTGTTAGTGGTAGATAGTGTTCTTAGCATGTGGGATAATTTCAAGAATATATTCATAAATTTAAACGAGCGCTGTGTATCAATGAGAGTTAAGCGAGGTCAATTGAACGGGCAACCTAAATGGTGAAGTAGAAATATAGGAAAAACAATCGCAGATAGGGTAGAAATGTTAAATGTTTAATTGGATGTGCTGAACGCGATTTCAAATTTTACGATTACGTTAGTAATAGAGGAAAAATATTGGGCCACTGGTAGACTCGGGTGGTAACTTAACAAATAATTATGGGGAGATAGCTATAGTTTTAAATACTCTTTTCCATCAGTTTTTATAGTTGAGGATACTTCTTTTATTTCGGAGGCTAGTAATATGCTCAGTGACGTAAATGGGACATTTTCGTTGTTTACTGTATACTGGATAACTGTATACACTGAAGAGATTTTTCACTAGATAGATAAGTTGAAAATCCATAAAACGCAGGTCCAGAACATTTTTACCCAAATCACATAAAAAAGGTAAAGAATGTAATACTTGATCCTTTAGTTTAAATTTGTAATAAATCTATAACGCAGGAGTGAGGGAGCTGTTCATTCGGATTTTAAATTGGCTAATATAACTCCAATCTTTTAAAAATGGGATAAGCAACAGGCGAGAAAATTAGACCTATTAGTCTAAGTTCTATAATTGGAAAGCTTTTAAAATCAATTATGCGAAATCGTATTGTCGAGCATCTTGAAAGCAATAATCCTATTAAACAAAGCCAGCATGGGTTTCTTAGAAATAAATATTGTTTAACAAATTTAGTGGAATTTTTTTCCATGAAGTCATCGGTATTTATGATTGTAGTAGAGCAGTAGATATAATATATTTAGATTTCCAGAAGGCGTTTCACAAAGTTCCGCATAAACGATTAGAAAAACTTAAGGCTCAGGAAATAAGGGGTCAAGTTCTTAATTGGATTGATAATTGGTTAACTGGTAGAAAACAGATGGAAGTAATTAAGAGGGAAGAGTCAGGGTGGGCTAAGCAAACTAGCGGTGTTCCGCAAGTGTCGGTTTTGGGACCAGTCTTTTCCATATTGTACGTTAACGATCTTGATGAATTTAGTAAGTAAAATTTCTAAATTTGCCGACGATACTAACCTTGTGGATAAAGCAATTAGTTTATAAGGTACAAAGAATCTACATCGCGCTCTCAATAATTTAATGGAGTGGTCTAATAAATGGCAAATTACCACTCTATGAGAAATTGTGTTAAATGAAGCCTCTGAGGAAAAAGATTTAGGTGTCATTGTTACTAAATATTTAAAATTCTCAAAATAATGTTCAGTCGCGAGCATTAAAGCTAATAGAGTACTGGGTTTTATTTCTCGCAATTTTTAAAATATAAATCTAAAGATATTGCTTTGCCATTATATAAGACACTTGTTAGGTCTCATTTAGAATATGCTGTACAGTTTTGGTCACCCTATATGAAGAAGGATAGAGAAATGGTAGAAAGGGTTCAGTGCTACGTTACGTTTAGTGCGCTACCAATGTTATGTAGGAACATGCGACGCTTGAAACTCGGCGCTTAAGAGGCGAATTAATTCAGGTGTTCAAAAATTTTAAATCGTTTTGATAACGGAAATTATGAGAATTTCTTTAACTTAGACAATAAGAACATTACAAGAGACGATTGTTTGAAAATAAGGGGTAAAAGATTGAAAACAAACATTGCGAGGATCTTTTTAACCTATAAGATAGTCGAGGGGTGGAATAGCCCACCCGCGGGAGTCGTGACAAGTATTTCAGTTAGTACAGCATGTTTAAGAACAGCTTAGATAAGTATTTTAGTAGCACCAATTTGCATTAAAAGGTGGGTAAATTGGGGATGTGATTTTTAGTTACAAAATACACATGCAGGGTATGCTTATTTCAGTACACCAGAGATATTTATGTCGATGATTCTAAAGATAGGAATAGTGTTTGCAAATTTTGTAATTTAAAGTCGTATATTGATGAAAAGTTTCACGAATTAAAGAATGAAATTTTGAGCAGGCAGCAGGCGGGGTAAGGTGAGAGTGGAGTGGGTTAAGTCCGCTGACCGCATTGTCAGTCAGTATGAGGTCCATCACCCTGGGAATCTTTGGGGTGAAACTTCTGACTTCCCCTCATCTCCCCTTTCTGCTCGGTAACTGAGTATAGTGAATAGTCGAATTTCGCACCTCCTGCTACTTTAAATGTAGTAAGAGATGCTCATCGGGTCGTTTACAGAGCTTTGGGAGTTCTCAAATGATACCTCGTTGGTATGGGAATTCTGGGGAGTCAAACCTTCCGAATAGCTAATTAAATATAAAGAATGGCTACTATTTAAGTATATAATATTTATTCATCGAGATAGAAGCAATGATTTCCCTTAAGATGTAAATATAGTAGAAGCCGCTGGTCTGGTCTGGTTACAGAGCACTGGGTGTTGTCATTGTGAGAACTCTCGGGAGGCAAAACCTCCGAATAAACCTACCAGTAAGGGTTATAAGGGGAGTTGGTTGGGGGAAGGGGTGAAGTTGGGGATGGTGATGTTCCTTTTTGATCGTAAATGTAGTAGGAGGCACTGGTCAGATCTGATATCAGAGCACTGGGAGTTCTCAAATGATAGGTGGGAATTCTGGGGGTTAAAACCTCCGAATAGCTATGTTAAATTATTTTTGGGAAGCCACGTCTCTCAACCCTTCTTTCTTTCTTTTCCTCCTTCTTTTCTTTTTTTCATTATTAAAGGGGTGCTGTTTAAGGGAGGGCTAGTTAAGATAGAGTAGAAGTAGTAGTGTTCTCTTTGCCAATAAATGTAGTAGGGGGCGCTGGTCGGGTCTGGTTTCAGAGCACTGATAGTTCTGAAATGATACACCATTGATAGAGAAAAGAAACTTGATGGGATCTCTCGGGAACCAAAACTTCAGAATATACGAGTATGTTTTCAATTTTAGGGATGTTACTTGGGTTTACACTGTAGGAATGTTAGTATTTTTTAGGTAAATCGCAGAATATCTAATTTAGCTAGCTAGAGAAAGTTTTATAGTTTTATATAGAAGTAGCGATGTTCTCTTTTGCAATAAATTTAGTAGGAGGTGCTGGCCGGGTCTGGTTTCAAAGCACTGGGAGTTCTCTGATGATGGGAAGCTTGGCGAGATCTCTTGGGGGTCAAAACCTCCGAATAATCATACTCAGTTAGAGTCATACTTAGTTAGAGTGGAACTTTAGTTTTAAATATTGTACATCAAAATTTCGCAAGAAAAAAATTATGCATATTATGCATTATTATTCCCCATTATGCATAGCGAATTTTTAAATTGTAGGTCTGGCCAGCTGGAGGGGCCCTCTGGAACAGTGCTCCTTTATCTAGGTAATTCCTATGCGAAGGACGCAATATAAATTAATACATGATAAAACTTCGGTAGGGTGGCATTGGTAAGCTATGGAGAAATGACGCAACAACGAAGTGATAACTTCTTGTACATAATAAATAAATAAAAAGTTCCTTAAAAAAATGCATGGCGTAGATTAGATTAAGTAGGTTTGACATTTCATACTGAAAGATATCAATAACGGACATGTTATTGTTTTCATGCCTTTTAGGTGGACGCGGACAGTGTAGCTAATGATCGAGGGGACTCCCTTTGATAACCTCCCGAGTTGAAATCTTTATTAGCTTTCAGAAATTTAGGTATCGAAAGTGTGTATGTCATTCTTGTTCTTTTACATCCTTTTATCACTTTCAGGTTTGTATTTTAAATAAAATTACTTTTGAGCAACATTTTAAAGACAACAACAAAAAACGGGTTTTGAGTGGTCGATTTTTGGATTGTTTACGGATTAAGTTGTAGACAGAAAACAAAGGCTTCACTGTTTCACAAAGCACCCGTTTCGCTCATACATCCATTCGGGGTAGAGCAGTTCGCAGTATTACTGCCGAGTATATAGAGCAGTGGTTCCCATGTTTTCTGGCTCAAGGCACCTCAATGACATCTGTTCTTTCGCGGCGACCCGAAGGATTTTCGTCTCCCCCAATTTTGAATTACTTATTTTTGTCATTCCCATAGGATCTAATCTAACCTAACTTGAACTCAAGTGGGAAAGCCGTGGATGAAAATGAAAATGACATGAAATGGGAGTAGAATGATTTGAGAATTGCCTCCTTCAACTGAGATTCTCACTCTTGGGACAAGAATGAAATAGGAATGACACTGAATGAGATTTTACCTTTTCGGTTGAGATTACTTCCCACTCAATGTCATTTTCATTCCCATCCGTCGTAAAGGTGCCAAATGGGAACAAATAATATTTCCTAACCTGAATTTAATCTAACTTAATGCGAAATTTTCAATAAAAATCAACGTACATCACCCATTCAAAGAGCAATCCCCCATCAAATATACCATCGTTATAACATCAGACTGCCCAAGGATTTTATACACAAATCTAACTACAGGGTGTCCCAAGAAAAACTATATACTCTTTATAGCATCATATATTTTATAATTTAAAAAAAACCAAGCAATATATTGTTATAGCAATTGCCAATGAAAGGTAAATTAGTAATCTAAGTGATCAAAATGTTATAGCGAGTTGTTTGCATATAAAATTTGATTAACTACGCCAAGTGCTCAAAATGTTCTCCGGCGGCATGAATGCACTTTTGAATGCGTCGACTAACTGATTCGCAGACATGGACTAATGTGGATGCTGTGATGGTCCCGCACTTTTCCCTAATTGCATCCTTAAGGTGTTCGAATGTTGCAGGTCTTGTACCATAAACTGCATCCTTCAGGTAGCCCCACAAGTAAATATCAAGTGGAGTCAAGTCCGGTGAACGTGGAGGATACTCAACGCTTCCTCTTCGTCCTATCCAACGGTTAGGCAACGTTTCATCGAGGTACCTTCTGACATCACAATGATAATGAGGGGGGACTCCATCTTGTTGAAAGTAAAAGTCGTCGTTTACAAACAACTTCCGAACTGCAGGTATAATTTCTGTCCGCAGCATGTCGAGATATGCGGCACCGGTAACTGTTCCATTAAAGAAAAATGGTCCAACCAAACCCCTGGATGATAAACCAAACCATGCTGTTAATCCTGGTAAATTAACATGTTTATCCACATAAACGTGTGGATTATCAAGTGACCAGTACCTGCAGTTGTGTCGATTTACTGTGCCATTCAGCTTGAAGGTAGCTTCATCAGACCACACGATTTTGTTGTATTGAAAGTGCATTCATGCTGCCGGAGAACATTTTGAGCACTTGGCGTAGTTAATTAAATTTTATATGCAAACAACTCGCTATAACACTTTGATCACTTAGATTACTAATTTACCTTTCATTGGCAATTGTTATAACAATATATTGTTTGGTTTTTTTTTAAATTATAAAATATATGATGCTATAAAGAGTATATAGTTTTTTTTGGGACACCCTATATATAATAGAAATTGCAGGAAATACATTCTCTTTCAAAGGAGCAGATGTATGGGATGCAATTCCCATGCATATCAGACAGGCTTCATCATTAAATGTATTTCGCAAATCACTAAAAAAGCACTTCATTAGCTCCAAATGATGTATAAGTTCACTACTGCCATTTTTACCATAGTAATGAAGTTCCCATTTTATAATCAACTATTTAAAATATGATAATTTCATTAAACACTTTTAATTTCGTAATTTATTAATTTTTATATTTTTTATTAAGCACCATTTATTTTCTATTACATATACAATAAATCATTTAATTTAAAATTATGTAGCATTTTCTAGACTTTATTGTATTTATTTTATTATTATTATTTTTTATCACTATTACTACCACTTGTTACTTTCACCTTTTTTAGGTAATAAATAAACTAAATACCATTAATTTTGCCTAAAAAGCCTCCATGCTTCCAACAGCATATTCAGATAAGAGTACAGTGAATATACTTATTAATGTCATAACAAATATTTAGAATCTGTAAAACTCTCTTACTTGTGTTCTTTTCTGAATAAAGATTTTAAATTTTGAATTTTTAAATTTTGAATTTAACCTAACCTAAGCAAACATAACCTAACCTAACCTAACGTAAGACCTTGAACATTGACCAAAGTGGAAAGCCGTGAATGAGAATGGGAATAACAGTGAGGTGGACGAAACCACGGTTAATACACTAAATTCTTTTCGAATATATTTTTGATGTTGAATGTCCGAAATATAAAGTTTTGAAAAGAGACTTCAAACTGTCACTTAAATGAAAACGTTTGTCATTAAAACGTTTCAGATTTTCATCTCTTTTTGTGACACCCTTTAAAACTTTAACGAACTCTTTAAACTTAATGACAACCTTTTATAAAACTCAAAGTTATTTTGTGGCGAGTGACATTCAGAGGAAACGCAATTATATCCTTTATCCGCGATAAGCCATATTATTTACAGGATTAAAAATGACCTTAGTTATTTTATTTAATTTAACCTTCATTTATTTTAAACTAATTATATAACTCAGTATTTTATAAACACTATTTTTGCAATTATTATTATTATTATCATTATTATTATTATTTTGCCATTTCCACTTCTCTTACATAATAAATCAGATATTAAAATATTAAAATATTAAAAAATATAATAAATTTTATATTTGTATTTTTAAATTTTTTTTTTTTTTTAATTTTGACTTTTTAATTTCTGTCTAGTACCAAAAATCTAAAATAAATATAATATAAAACAAATATTATATTTATAAATATATTATAAATATAACGATAATATAAAGCAAATAAAACATAAAATATAAAATAAGGTTATATATATAACATAATATTCATTCTATTATATCTAACTTCTTTGGGCGAACAAATTTCCTTTTATGTCACGTGATTGCAGAGATCCTGGTACCTATCATTTTTATTATCATTTTCATGGACCGACATTTCTTATTTAATCTATTTTCATCGGCTCTGAAGACATTACGAGGGCCAAACTTTTTCATCCTAAGGGATATTTTCTCAATAAGTTGAGATTTTTTTTCTATTGCAAAAATTTCTTGACCAAAGTCTTTGGATCTCCACTAAAAAAATACGAGGAATCGTAAAATGATCTAATTTAACGCTATCAACTCTGACCTAATCTAACCCTACCAAATCTGACCTGATCTAATCCTACCAAATCTGACCTAATCTAACCTAATTTAATTTAACTTTGATTTTCTTTATCATAAAACCTTATCGTCAAAACCCAGACACTTAGCGAGATGTAGATTACCGATTGGATGCGTGTCAAGCTACAAATGATGCACACATCGAGATTGTCTAACCCCCCCCTAAAATAATTTGGTATGTGTAAGCTTCATATACTGTATACATTTTTCATAACAATATATATATATATATATTAATTCTTTAGATATGAAGTTTTATTTCATTTCAGATCTTTCTCGGACACCCTGTATATATTTAATTAAAGAACCAACTTATTTTTGGCCACTTGAAAGCGAATTTAAATATTCCGTCATTTCGGAAAATCTTCGCCCAAAATTAAAATTCCAACTTGTAATTTGGCCAAACTTTTCTTTATTCCTTCAATTCGAACTTTCGAGAGAGTCTCTCGAGAACATTTGGAGGCACTTTCCTTTCGAGAGCTCTGAATGGCATTCGCACAGGTCGATAAATGCCTCCTTCATAGTCTGCCTTATAAGGACTTGTTCCCAACCAGCAGACTTTATTAACGAGGTCGAATTTCAATTTTGTGTGTGTGTGTGTGTGTGTGTGTGTGTGTGTGTGTGTGTGTGTGTGATAACATATCAAAGAAAAGGGTTGAGAGTAAATAATCATTATTTACTGATTTGTTCATTTGTTCACTACAAACCTCAAATGCCGTCCATTAGTTGTCTCAAAAAGTTATATTAATAAATATACTCGTGTGTGTGTGTATATATATATATATATATATATATACACATTTAACTGCAATGACCACGCAGTGTATTAATGTATAGAAACGACGTAAGTATAGAGGAGTGTTCTGCACACGAGGAAGAGAAATAACGAACAAATGAAAAATGAGGTGACCGCCCGGGAATCGAACCCAGGACCTTCCAATTGCCGGTCAGACATGCTACCACTACACTACGGGGCCTCGATCAGTCAGAAGTCGCAATTCTCCTACATAGGGCAGAAACCAATGCCTTGAGAGGGCACCCTCGCAAATCGTGAATATGTACATTTAACTGCAATGACCACGCCAGTATATTAATG